>JAMZAV010000271.1:0-157500 GCA_024449915.1 Sweltsa coloradensis
GAATGATAGCAGGTAGACATTGTTTGTTTAATTAATTGTATTGTTTTTTGTTTATTTTTCAAATTATAATCTGAATGGAAACTCATTTACAACTTTTGTTATTGTAGAATTGATCCATATTATCCTGACTCTTAAATATTAAGTTTGTTTTTCAGGTTCTCATTTTAAATTAATTAATTAATTATAATCTATATTAATTAATTAATATAATTTTATTAATTAAAGATTTTGTGTTCTACCGACATTTGAGCTAGCATTATTTTTCATTGTATATTTTCGATTTACCACTTCCGGGCATTGAACTGGTTTCAAGGTGGTAATTCGACAGTTTTACGTGGATGACGTCACATCCAAATGCAAAGAGCTTCGACAAAAATGGCGCATCTTTGCGCCAAGTTCTTTGTTAAAACCATTGCTTGTGACTACGACTACGACTAGGCCCTAGGACTACGACTACGACTCTCTGTGAACCGGGCATAATGGCCAATATTTTTTTGGATCAAATCCTCCAAGGTCACGGCCATAAAGATCGTCCCCATGTTATTTCTTATGGGAGATTTTTGGCCGATGGGACCTAGCTCGAAAAATGTCATGTTTGACAATTTTTTGGGAGGTCATGGTGGCCCCAATAATTTTTCTGTTAATTGCTAAATTCATTACTAGTTAGCCTGAATGAAATAGGCCTATATTTTTTTAGTTTAGCGGTTAGATACCCCTTTAATGTTTTGGAGGGGCGCGAAGCGCGTATGTTTTACAATATGTAGAGCCTTCTTGGTATTTTAATTTTATTTCATTTGACACCAACGCGCTTCACGCAACCTCCCCCCTAACCCCCTACAAAACATCGCAAAAAGCATCCCAACCGAAGGAGTAGGCCTGGTAGGCCTATGCTCACAACACATGCGGCCTGGCGCCTGGGCCAATTTTCATACACAAAGAAAACGATGACGGCCCAAGACCTAGGCCTAATTCATAGGCCTACACAAAAGGAAATGATAACGAGAAGTTAATAATAGGCGAAGTTTCCCTAAACCTTTTGAGTTTAGGCCTAGGGGCCTAGGCCCGAAACCTAAGCGTGCATAGTGATCTAGCTAGCTAGCCCTAGCCTAGCAGGCCTAGGTAGGCTAGCCCTAGGCCCCCACGCTAGGCGTACCATCTAACTTCCCGTTATCGTCACCCGATAATTGTGCATCAAGTTTAATATTAGGATAACTTACGGTAATTAACTAAATCCGTTTGTAACATGGTGCTCAAGTTAGAATAATTCATAATGCTGAAGTTTGTGCACGCCCTCGGCGTGCAAACATCAACCACCTCACGCCACCCAAAATCTACGTCTGCTGCACTGCATAGGTCTGCTGTGCAGCAGCTGTCCTATGTCTATGGAGGTAAGGTGCAGCTACAGTAGAGCGTTTGGGGCGGCGCGCTTGCTGCGTTTGGCGCGATATTATACATAGTCGTAGTAATATGAATTAATCTAAAGAGTTCTACTTGAATCACATTCACAGAAAATCGTCAATGAAATAAAATGAATTACTGAGTAAAAAGGTTAGTAAAGTTTTAAAACTATCTTCACTCCCAATGTCCTTGAGCTCAGCTGGCAGGTCATTGTAGAGTCGGATCCCATGGTTACTGGGACTTTTCAGTCCCATGGCTAGCTTTCCAAGGTTTACTGCATCCCGGTGTAGGCTAGGTCTCTCTGATGTCTGGTAGCATAATAATAATTATGACAATCATCATTTCTTCTGAATTCATGGAGTCTTACCGTTTCCGTTACAATTTCCTTTCATCTTCGCTTTGCAGTGTTAACAAGTTTCAACACAGTAGGCTGGCTGGATTAGAGTGACTAGAAACCAGAACCCACGGGTTTCTAGATAAGACAAGATAACATAAACAAATTGTTGATAGGTTTGCCAATGCCAAACTAGAATGCAACTTAAGCATTAACTTTATAATAATTTAGTAAAATGAGCATTTATGTCCCGGGGGCCCCAAGCCTGAGCCATGGGGCTCCAAGGATTACCGTCCATGTTCGATTAAAAATATTTTGCCATGTGCAAATTGAAAATTACCATGATAGGGCCTAAGCATCGAAAATTTGTTTTCGAAATTAAAAATTACATTTAACTATCTTAGTTGCACGATGGGACAAGAACGTTTTCAAAGTTTGATTGTTCTATAGGTTGAAAACTAGGAAGCTCGGAAAAGGTGTACATGATGTAGTCAACCCTTAGACCGTTGAATCACTGTCAACCGCGGTTTGCGAAAAATTAAGCTAGACGAAAGACATTTTTGGTGACTTAAAACAATTTGTTACGCCTAATTAAAAGTGGAAAGAATAAGGGCCCCCAGTGGTGTCATGAGGGGTATACGCGAATATACCCAGAAATAAAAATACACCCCTCAGTATACCTAAAACAAGTTCAGGGTATACTTTAATACAATCCTTTAGTACAAATTTGAGAAAATCCCATGTCAAGTCGAAGAACGTAATATAATTTTGCAATCACAACGATCATCACCAGTCACCACCAACAAATGTTATTAAAGAATGCCTAGAACTCGTTAAATTAGTCCCTACTCCAAACACTAAAGAATCGAAAAAATTGATGGATCCGCATTGCCTGGGGGACCTTCCCCATTGTAAAAAATCATGTACACTTCACCCAGGAAAGAGTGTTTACTCATAAATGATTTTTGAATTACCCTACAGTCTACATTCTACACCACTAGGGCCCCACATACTTGTGTTTACTGGGTGATTTGAAGTTACGCCACTGATAAATCCATGTTGTGTTTACGATTTTAAGATGAATCTATCTTTAAATTACGTTTCCCAAAGTAGACACAAAACAGGAGAAAGTGTGCCAACCGCGAGACAAGTTGGTGTATCAGATTAAAGAGAGGAATAACATGGAAGAAAGTGTAAGCAGAAAGACTGGGAAAACCCCCAGAGATGGAAGGAGCTACTGAACAGACCTGGTAGCAGAGGAGTTAATTAAGAAAGAAGTTGAGGAAGTGATTGTGTCAGGCCTGGCTAACCAGCAGCAATCAAGATGTTAACCCAAGAAATAAAGTAGGGATTACTGTTAAAAAGGGGTGTAATACATAAAATAAAACAGTAATTACAAAGTAAGAATAACAGAAGTCTTCTGAAAATACCAAAACTTGTTAAAAACATTTTTGGTTGATAACCTTTCAAAAATATTGGTAGGGTACTTCAGTCAAAAATACGTGTCCGTGTCATAGCTCCCTGCAAAAAGTATACCGTTTGCACATTTTTTGCATTTTTATTATTGCTTTGACAATGCAATGTTATTATGAAATGTGTATCTTCAATATCTTGTGTATACATTTTTTCTTTTCTTATTTCCCAGTTGTTTTGCATTGGCTATACAGAGTGATCAGAGTGGTATGGAAAGAAAAGAAGGTGCCGAGAGATTGGGAGAAAGGAGTGATTGTACCAATATATACAAGAAAGGAGATAGAAAGAAGTGTGGCATGGCAACTACAGAGGCATTACTCTGCCATGGCATACATCAAAGATATACAAAAGGATTATAGACAGAAGGATGAGTGTAGAGTTGGACCATATGCTGAATGAAGAACAATATAGGTTTAGATCGACTATAGACCCGATATTTGTACTTCGACAAGCTATGGAAAAACGTTGGGAGCTGGGCTGGGTAGAAAAATGAGTATGGTCTTCCTACACATCGAAAAGGCGTATGATAGTGTGCCAAGGAATGTAGTGTGGGAAAGCTTGGAAAGAAAAGTAGTGGACAAAGGACTGATAGACAGGGGGGGTATGTACCTACATAGTATGTGAAAGTTGTGTAAAAACACAGTTGAGTCAGAGTATGAGGAGGTACTCCAGACGTACACGGACCTCTGGAAGAGGCACATTGAAGAGGCCGGCATGAAGATAAGCGAGATCAAGAGCAAGGTTGTTACTATGCCAGGAGAAGGAGATGTAAGGAACTATCATGCAGAGATCAAGATTGGAGAAGAAACCCTGGAAGTGGTGGAGAGTTTTGGCTACCTAGGAAGTGAAATAATGGCAAGCGGGAAGATAAAAAAGGAAATTACTAAACAGAATATACCAGTAACTTCTACCAGTGCGTAAAAGGCTTGGTGTAGGATAGGGAAATACCCATACAATGCAAGATGACACTATACAAGACCTACTTCATACCGATCCTCACATATGCGGCAGAAACCTGGACTATGGGTGATAGAGAAGAAAGTCAAAAACAGGCGGCGGAGGTTACAATGTAACCTACATGGATGCTAATAAAACTGAACTGAACTGAACTGTTGAGATTCCTGAGGAGCACAGTGGGCCAGACAAGAAGAGATATAATTAGAAATACGAGCATCAGAGAGATGCTTGGGGTGGAGAAGTTAGGTGACAGGATGGGAAGGACACGGCTGAGATGGTTTGGGCATATGAAACGAATGACGGAAGAGAGGATGCCCAGGAGAATGTATGAGAAAAGGATTAAAGGAAGAAGAAGACGGAGAAGACCAAGGAAGAGATGGAAGGAGACCATAGCAAGAGACCTACATACTAGAGGAGAGCTGGGAGCATGTAGCAGAGACACGATTGTGGGAGGATAGAAAGAAGTGGAAGAATTTGGTTGCGAAACCCAAGCTGAACTTGCCAGAAGTAGGAAGCGGCGATAGATGATGATGACTAACATAAATACTGTCCCCCGCCCGGCAAATGCAAAAATTCAGAGAACACAAGACGTATAAGATACACGCACCTTTTAAAATAACTCATTACATTGCCAGAGGTAAGTGTAAGCAATAGTAAGCATCAGCAAAAAAAAACTTTACTGATGTTTTGACTTCTTTACTAGGGTACTGTTTTGTATCCAAACGTAGAAAATGTATTTTTGATGGCAGCTGATAAAATTGTGTCAAATAATGTTTCACCCTCTTCAAAAATCAAATATTTGAAAAAAGGTATGCACCAATTATGTAGTCTTGCAAAAATACACAACATGATTAATTTCACCAATTTTGATTACATTATTACCCTACTTTGTATGTTTCTTTGACATGAAGCAACCTTGCTCAAATCTGGCTCATACAATAGGGAATAAAACCAGGTTCTGTTTTTACTTTTTTCTAACCAAGTAAAATAAGTTTAAAATTTGTATTTACCATTTTTCTTGAGTCATTTCATTATTGTAAACTCATTTAGGATCTAGTTACACTTACTTCAGACTGAAATAAAAATACAAAGATCACAGTAAAATGTGTTTATTTTACCTATTTATGTAAACTACATACTTAAATAACTGTCTTTCTAAGTGCGACATAACCAAACAGAGTTAAAGTATAATTAATTACAGTTGATGCAAATTGCAAAAGAACCAATACACTTAATCTGGGAAAGAGGATCTAATACATAAGTTAGTATGCAATTTGATTTTACATGGTTGTGTTAAATACAGAGCCACACACTTAGGAGAATAGTCGAGTAAATGAACCCTATCAAATACTAACAGTAGTAAATGATCTTATATCAAGTTAGCATAAAGCTAGGTTCAAAACTCAAAATTGGCAACAACCACTTTTTGTTGTGAATAAGAAGTTTCCATGACTTCTCACATACATAACATTTCAACTAAATGTAAACTGTAATACGATAAAGCCTCATTAATTCGGGATAATTGTATTATGGAATCACCCTGAACTACAAAAAAACACAGATAAAACAGATAGTGGTTTTACTGGCCAGACTTGTCTTGCATTGATTGGCATCTTCACGAGTTTCATAGTTTAATTTTAGCGGTCGTTCTATTTGTTCAGTAAAATGTTACGATACTTTGCAGAGTTATCAAAAGTCTCCTTTACTTATTACGCGTGACACTAGGAAAACCTTACACGAGAGTTGTGCAGTACAACAGACTTCAGTCCGGGACGAATGCTCCTGAATACCAAATTAGGGCCGAATTGAAGGGGCTCTACTATATATAATTGGTACGTGCACAGCTGCCTCGTGGTCTATAAGCATAGGTATAAACTTTGTACAAGGCATGACTTTTGTATTATCCTCTTTTATCAATAGTCATAAAAAAAACAAGCAGCCACAATAATTGTCGTTAAGTCTACAAACAGCAACTGTTATGTAACTGGTCAACAATGTATCTTGCAATACTAGTAAGTTTTTTATTTATCACAATATTTGATATCACAGTGGATGGCAACTTTTTAAAAATGAAACAGATGAAATAAACAATGTAAAAAGTGAAGGATTTTATTAATATGTTCCTTTGAAAACATAAGCCACTTGCCAACACACAGTAAACGACAAATCTAGCCATGGCTTCTTGAAATGTTTAAATCGTAGGTTCCCAGAGATGAAGTACAATAAACCTCAGGATATATTGTACCACTTGAGGGTCTAATATAGGATTAACTCAACATTTGTAAAACTGACCCCAAGTTATGAGAACTGGTTACAGGTGGCTGGGTAAATCCAATCTCTTATGTCCCAAGGCAATTTAATACCAACTACTTATCAGTCAGGTTCACATGTAACACCAATAGACAGGACAAATGAACACAACAATACTAATTTTTAAGTAGGTACCTAGTACACAAATGAATAACCATTACATGTATGCTAATAATATTTCCTATAATATGTATTAAGTACATTATTACTGATACACTATTATTGTTGTACAGTACATACACTAAACATATAGACAAAAATAATGCTTTAGCATAGCTACTTACAACAATAAAGTATAAACCAAGTGCAAACTATTAACATGTTTTGATAGTGAACAAAACAACTTTTCGATGTGCATTCCAATTACTGGAATGTGAGAAAACCCTTACAACCACATAATGTTCTGAAAATTACAAAATATTAACCAACCTTTAAGTGCAAATGTTAAATGCTGAACATCACAATTAACAGCCACGTGGGTTTTACAAAAGTAAAAATACAAAAATAATAAAATGAGCAAAAAACCGTTACAACCAAGTAAAAATACAGTACATCACATTTCACAGGACGGACTCAATAATAACCTTGCAATACAAAATGCACAACAAATGCAGGGAGTAAAGAAAGAAGTAAAACATTTGTTCATTCAAGTACTCTACACTACAAGCTACACTATTGTATTCTTAAAATTCTCATGTGCTAGTACTTCCTAAAATACAATGTTCAAAGTACTATATTATGTATCAAAACCTGAAAAAGAAGTTAAATTGCCAATACATTTATGTGCTGCAATAAGAAAATAAAGTACATTAAAAATGAGATAAATCAGAATAACGGAGGGACCGCTCGTCTCACGACTCAGGCCTACTTAAAATACAGCTTACCAAGCGGAAATAGGTAAATACTGAGAGTAAAAGTGTGTCAAGCTACTACCTTATTAATTAGGTCAGTGACGCAATCGCATAACGTAATTCGTTTTTTAGTCACTACCTTTTTAACATTTACCTAATACTGGCTGAGTGGCTGTACGTAGATTTGAAAATTGTACATCTTCCTTTATCGGAATTCTTTGCCAACTATTCAGACCTAATGATCACAAGCCTTCATAAAATGAGACAAATATATTTTTCTGTGGTTCCATCTTTTATACTCACTTCTTACTTTTTGGGGTCAAGAAAGTTCAAATGGAATGTATAAAATAGTAATGAAGGCATAAGCTAATGAAATCTTCTAAACCAAACACTTATAGGCCTAACAAATAAGTAACACTTAATTCTATGTGTATAGTTACTCAAAAAAGATAGGCTAAGACTACATACTTGAATAGGTGCAGAACACTAACTCTATTCTAGATAGATATCTATGTAGGGCATTAACCCTCAAAAAGGTTTTACATTAAACTTAACTGAGTAGTTATGAAAGAACAAGTATTACATGATATAAATCTACATTAACATACTGTCTATCTATACCATACATATACTACAATACCAACTTAGACAATTATTATACTTTGAATAAAACTTCAAAACTTCACAATGATAGAAAATACTATTTCCCCATCCAAAAAATAAATACAGTATCAGTAGGCCAACAAGATACAGCAGATATGGCATTTTTAAATATTCTAAAGGGTTATTTTAGCTACAGTAGTTTCTTCAATCATTATAGCAAGTCATCAGTAAGGTTTTATGAAGACCTACAAGTCTCTATTTGTAAGTATTCAGTCAATCCAAGTCTTCAAAATTTGATTAATCTTAGTGAAGACTCAAATTTAATTTATATTTTGTACCAATATAATTATACTTTATATTTATTAATCTGGAATCTGCCTAAAGCCTAGCAATATATTGTAGAATGTAGAGGCATAAAGCCAATAATGTTTAAATACTCTATTTATAAATGTATAATCTCTATATAGATAAAAGAAAAATATATTTCTACAGGTAGTACATACAGGTAGTATTTTGTATTTAGCCTATCTAAAGAGAACTAATCTAATTCTTGTTGAATGGAAGGCCAAAAGATAGGATGTTATTGCAAGTGGAATAAATTAAAACCAACAGCATTATGCATGTCAGTTATATCAGTATTGCCCAAACTGGTTCAGGAGTGCATAATTGTAGAGCATTAGATTCAGAAATATTAACCGAAGATTACTTACAATATTGAAATGTAATCAGAAATCGTATTACCATACTATGAACATGCCTGTACACCATTCACCCTACAAATGGTCTTTGGTAGCTTTACCTTTTCTCTGCACTAATAAAGAATATAGATCACGCATCATTGAAATGTACCGTCAAGACAACTAGCCAACCAGACTGCAGGTTTCCATTCCTTTTGTTGTACTCAATATCAAAAGAGATCTAAAAAATGTACTTCTTTTGGAAGGGTGTAACTATAAAAATGGTGCCACTATCAGCACTATATAATAAAATCGAAGAATTGATATGTAACCCTATTACCAGCCGCATTAACAGGTACGTGTAATTTTGATAACAACTATCACAATTTTGGAAACAATGCTAACTTTATAAATTGGTACAGCACTAGGAAAGTTGTTTCTAAACATGAGTTTTAAAGCTGTCCCCGGTGGCTCATACAATCGGGGCGCAGAGCCGAAGCGTACGACACTAGGGAGATGCGGGTTCGAATCCCGCATAAGGCATGGGTTTTTGTAGTTGTCCTTCAACCTCATCTACCTATTACCCATAATCGTCTTGACAAACAATTTTACAATACTATATTATACGTTGACCAAGAAAATCTATTGATCATCAATAAGTTTTCAATGTTCATACAAATGGAATCACTGCTCAGCACTTGATCGAAAAGTAAATCACACATTATTTGCAAAACATTTTACTAACACCCAGCTGATATCTTCAAGTTATACTAAAAGGTAACCACGGTGATAACACTAACTGTATTCTCATGAAAAGCTGCACTTTCTGAGATTCAGTGTCTGAAGAACATTACAGTTTATATGCAGGCATGAACCTTATATAGACAGTTTGCCATAAGTGGTTTAAGGTCCATATACTAGAAAAGCCGAAGCAACAAGTATGTGAATACAATACATCAAGATATTTCTCAACCAGAAAACTTAGATCTCTGAAATATCACATACAATGGAAGTGGAACCATGAAATAAAATATATGCATAAATTACATACTACATGCACAAAACCATAAGAGCTTAAACACAACACCCAGCATCTACTTAGCAATACACCTCAAGCATCTTGGTTCCCACGACCCACATCCGAGCAATCCCGACAGTAGGAGTACCAACCTTTGCCAACACTGTGAATGTAAAAACAAAGTCAGCATTTTAACTGTATTCTATTTCACAAAGATGTTGCACCATACTTCTACCAGGGTAAATCCCCAAACTCCGACCGCAACTATACGTAAAAAAAAACATTCTCACAAGCATGTCTACTATCTACGCATTAGCATTCAACTTTAACAGATGGTAGGTTTAGGTACAAAATGGCATAGGTCAGGTCAGCCAGTGCATTTCCATGATGAAGAAAACTCAGAGCTGAACACTTCGAGATACATTTATAGTTGAAAAACATAAAAATATTGTTAAAGGGGTGTTTACAAAATTGTAGGGGGTGGAGTATGAACTGAACATTCTACCAACTAACAAGAAACTACATGGTATAAAACATGAAGACCACAATTCTTACTGCATTGCATTTGCTCTCACTCACTTTCTCATTGTTGTTAAATGAACTGAGCCTTTGAGCCTAAAGTGACACACAAACAGCATAATTTATTCTCTCTGCCATCTATATTCTATGCAACCCTAACCCTGTAGATTCAGATATATGACTGCAGATGCTCTCATGACTTTGGTGGAACAATTAAGGATTTTTATGGCAAAATTAAAAAATTATGATAATTGTTTAAAACAATATTATATTGGAAAACAGTAAATATATAAGTAGGTATGGTCCACAACTACAGTACTGTTTTCACATTTCTCAAATAACTTAATGGATTGCGACATTTTATTGCGAGTGGACCAGGAATAATTAGTACTAGCTCTGCCATTACGACAGAATTGAATCTTAATAAAAAGAGCTATGTAGGTATTTGATTTAAAACTTTTGAAGTTAAGCATCTTCAAGATGTGTGCCATTATTTCTAAAGCACGGGGGTATGGGGGGGCTTAGCCCCTCATTAATTGCACCGCTGGCAAAAGTTTTTGAAAATCAGGTTTTTAGAGTGCATTTGGTGCGTTAGAAAAAAAGTGATGGTCTGAATTTAATACCGAAACAATGTAGTACGCGAGTCAATTTGTTTTGTCGTCATGTCAAGCTTAGAATTCACAGCATAAGTGCTGAAACCAAGCAGCCCTAGTAGCTCAACAGGCTGTGCCCTGCTGCAGCATGCACAATCACATTCCGAGCCAACTTCACTCCACAACTTCACTCCCTCCCCTACCGCCCTACGTGATTATCATACTTCCTAGGGTGGCCTTTTATATACACTTATGTAATATATACCGTTTGCTACGCTGTTTGCACAATAAAATAATAAAATATTATGGAATAATATAATATATTTAATTTTTAAAGAATCATGGGGGTGGGGTGATCGCCACCCCCCGCCTTGTATCTGCCACTGGTGGTTGAAGTATAGTGCTTTCATCTTTGTTACAGAACATAAGAGACCAAGGTTTAAGATCATTACATACAGAAAAGTTATTCCCTAGGTTCAGTGCAGAGGAGAGCAACAGAACAAAAACTTTACAATTCAAGTATAGGCAAAGGCAACTGTTGGTGATATGCCGTTTCACAAATGTTTATTTATATATTATAATAGATGTTAAATGGAGATAGTAGGCCTACTGCATTATCAGGACATATAGATAGGACAGATAATGTGTAAGGATAAAGTCCTAGCATTTCTAGCACAACACGGGCATTCGTAACAAGTTTCGGACATTGCTAAGCACACAAAGGGCTTGCTGAAATAAACTAACTGATCACGCCGATGTTCAAAGGCTGTTCTGGATAACTGGTCTATACATCTTACAATAAATTGGAAATCAACACAAACAAAAATGAAGGGAAAAGCAAATAAATGCAGATCCCAAGAGACGGAGATATCACGATGTCTGCTGGGATGAAAGAAGTCGTGGGTTACCTAATAATGCTCAAAACTTACAAGCAACACATCCAATCAATAGGAATCCAGGAAAGATTGATATTTTGCTATTTGTTTTGTTAGTGATAAAAGGGGATCAAGTCCCCTTAATCCTAAAATATTCCCTTCGCTTTACCGTAACCCCACAATAACCTAGTTAGTCACCTGAAGAGGATCACACCGGCTAAAGCCGATGAGAACCCTACAGCTACAGCGAGTGTCCTTAGGAATAATTCTTTGTTTCTAGTGTGGTGTATAGTAATTAACATTTGTTTCCATTTGCCAAGAGAAGTTAATGGATACCCTTCTGCCAAGTGATCTGGATCTTGTGCCAAAACATCTTTTGTTATTTAATTATTTTCTTTCCGATTTCATATTTTCTGTTAGTTATATCTCTCACATTCAACATCTTCAATCATACCTCGATGGTTAGCTGTTGGATCTTAATTCTACACTTTCTTCTCCAGCCGATTAGCACTCTATCAACATAATCAATTTCAACACTAGTAAAAAAGTAATTTTTCTCACTTTTGAAAATGAAGTGTCAAAACCATTAGGATATTGCACTTACCCTAGTTTCTTTTGTGTAGTGTTTTGAAGGCAAATTCCTGGATCCCTACCAATGAGTACAAAGCAAGCACCTGTAGAATGATGAATGAATATGGGAGGGGGGGGGGGGGGATACAAAATTAAAACCTTTCTAGCTCAACAAACAACAATGATAACCTACCAACTACCATACAAACAAAAATGAAGTGGATGCAATAGTTAGCAACTAAAGAAGAAATGTGTTTGTTTACAGTCATGTTTTACACAGCTTTGGTCTACAATTGTATGTACCACACAAAGTGTAATTATTTACCCATGTCATACAGTAGTACAATAGTAGTAATAAGACTGCTTTACAATTATGCTCGTAAAGGCTTGTCATAATATCTACACCGTGTTTATTTTCTTCATTTATCATCAGTATTGCAATGTTAGGTCTGGCAACTTAAGAATAGTGCTTGAATGCAGAAATGCATGCTGCGATTCTTCAATATACTGCGTGTATGTAACTTTGTGTTGACGGTTTTCAACAATTGGGCACAAGATTAATAATTAACGTATGGCACAATGTGCCATATATGAAGGCATCAAAATTAGATCATTGATAATGACAACACATAATCAGTACATCAACTGGTATAAAAATGTAGGAGTATCAGCACCTGCTAGGGTTGACATCGGGTAGTAAAATCCACAGGACCATAAGTGGTTCCAGCCCTTCTGGCATCTGGATCTCCTATCTCTGTAGCAAGGCATTTTGATGTAACTTACCTCTAAACTAAAGGCCCTGCTAGGTAATTACTTACAGAGTAATCTAACCGAAGCCCAGCCTGGCTCGTTTGTAATTACCACGTAAAATAACAGCTCATAGAATCACTCATTTGTAGGTACAAAACAGACTAGAAGGAAGAACATAGTGCTATAAACAGAACAATATAATTTTAGAATTCGGGTAAACTGGATACCGATGTCATCCCTAGTAACTGCCATCATGTCAATTAATACATTGAATACCGCAAGAGCTTTTCACATAATAAATAATAACGTAGTTCAATACGGTAAATGTATGTTTTTGTTACAATTATACTGTATCTCAGTTTGTTCAGGCTTGGTTTGTCAGTGCCGAAGTGTGCAGTAGAGTAACTATGTTCCCGTTTTTAAGCACAGGCATCACAAAACCTAGTGTATATAAAAAAATATTTTTATTATTTGTTATGTAATAATTAATATTGCATTTTCGATTCCCACAATCAATTATACCGTATTAACCTGATTGCGATCCTACCTTTTTTGACACATTTTGCAGTTCAAAATGGCACCCCAGCTTGGAATCGATCGCAAAACCTATTAGTATTTAAATGCTACACTTTTTTGTTAGATGAACTTTTAATTAGGGGTCGGCTTGCATTCGATGTTGGCTTGCAATGGAGTAAACGTACTAACAAGATTAGGCATACAAGATGTAACACTGACCAAGAAAGCCTAGAGAAATTAAATGCATAGAAACACATTTTATTTTAAGCAAGCAAAGTTGATGAATACTAAGTTCAAATTCTGCAAGAGGGACCATGGCATGGTCTCTTCCACTGTTAAGAGTACAGTCGAGCCTATTTTTAATAAAGTTGACCACCACCATAAAAATGCATGATGGCCCAGTAAGACAAAAATGCAGGCATATGAAAAGAAGAAGAAGATTTAAACATTGTAAAAGAGAATTTTGTTAACTAGGAAGCTTCGCAAACGCTTTTTCAGGCGCGTTGTTGGATGAGCGTAATTGGTGCATTGAGCTGCCATGTGTTATGCAGATTTTCTGTTGTTCTGTGAAAAAATCATTACATTCGGATAAAGCATATAGGTGTTATAAGTCGAGGATTACACAAAAAAGCGTAAAATTGTGAGTTTCATGAGAAATAATTTTTTGATTGCGCTCAAATTTCACACAAATATATTAATTCATAAAATTAAGGTTCTGTGAAAAAAAAACATTATAAGCATGTAGGTGTTATAAGTAGAAGAAATTTGTTAAAAAACGAAAAAAAACATAAAATTGTGATTTTCATGACAAATAATTTTTTGATTGCGCTCAAAAACGTGGCAGTTCTTCGTTCAGAGATTTCGAAGGCCTCCAGAAAATTTCATCGCAATTGGAGTATCGGTTTAGCCGGAATCGTGTAAACAAACACACACAAATACAAACAGAAAAAAAGCAAAATAGTTACGGATTTTTTTCTCCAGTGTAGTGGAACGGAATCTTCGCTTCGCTCGCTACGCTCATCAAAAATGCAATTTCACTTTTGGCTTAATTATGGATTCAAAATAATACGTAGCCTAAATAAATAGACAGACAAAAACCCTAGGCCTACCTACTTTTATAGCAACGGTCCAGAATTCTACTCGCTAGCTCGCAAGTTGCGGGGTACTTCACAAAGTACTGTATTGTCCTGAATATAAGCCTAGGCCCACCATTTTTTCATTATTTTGTCTCGAAGTCTATTACCAGCTTACATATGAATAGTATTATGCATATGCATGTTTGTTTGTTTT
The DNA here is from genome assembly GCA_024449915.1 of Sweltsa coloradensis. Lineage (NCBI taxonomy): Eukaryota > Metazoa > Arthropoda > Insecta > Plecoptera > Chloroperlidae > Sweltsa > Sweltsa coloradensis. The sequence continues at coordinate 14,735 of JAMZAV010000271.1, forward strand.
CCATTTCAACCAGAAAAGTTAAGGGGTTGGTTTATATTCAGGTTCGGCCTATAATCGGGACAATACAGTACAGTACTTTTTTCACTCACCACCCATAAAAAAAGACAAGGAAACATAACAAAACGTCTGCATTACAGGGGTTCTTCTACAGGCGATGAGGATTAAAATGCATGATATATAAATACAAACATGTTTTTAGACATTCAAAAATCACTAACGGTTAACATTTGTTTTGCCTATGCCAAATTGCCAACTGTCATGGATGCTACACATTGTCACAACTTGAGCTTGATATCAGTTTAAGCACTCCGTTGTTGACTTGAGTTTTACAGTTCTCAGCCGCTGCGAGCGATAATGGTACTGAATGACAGCTGCCGGGCACCTCACTAGGCATTGTAAAAACATCGGCATAGACATTGAAAACATTCCTAATTTCGGGCCGGACTTCCCTTTTTCTTCCTTCATATAGGCCTAGAAGCCATGCATCACTACACATTGTTCCAACATCATTTAGTTGTGTAAAGGGATGTTTCTACCATTGAACTGAGGTATAAAAATAAATAATAAAAATAGTATAGATTGGATAAGGGTTGACAGGTTGGGAAAGCAAAGAGAACATAAAAGGGCTGGGGGTAACAAAACTTTTCACCTACTGATGATAACAGCTGCAGCTATTTTAAAGTTGCTTGTTACCTTAATCCACGACGGGTTTCGTCCTACTGGGACTCATCAGGCGGATGGTGGTTACTAAAAATCAGCTAACTAGATACAAACAAAACTCACAACACATAACCAAACCTGTGGTAGGGCCATGCAAGAAGTAAATTCTGCATGCATGTTGTCATCATCAACCCTTCTCCAATCTATACTAAACTAGCTGGTTGGCCTTTTCCAAACTAATTGTAAATAATAAAAATAAAACAAAATAAAAAGCTAATCCATGAAATTAATTAATTAATAGAATCATTGATAAAAAATGTTCATTAAAAGTTTAAAACTGATAGGCCTAACCATTACAAAAAGTTCATTAACTAGGTTTATTTTAAGATGTAAAATGCTCATTTTTGTAAGTAAATGAAAATGAATTCTATGGAAATCAATGTAGAAAATACAAAATCCATCTCAGCCGGGTATCGTACCTGGGTCTTCCGAGTGCTGGCCGGGTGCTTTACCCCTCTAAGGGTCTAAGCTATCGAGACAGTTAACTGGATTGTTGGTGCATTATAGATTAGAACGAAAAATTACTTTGTAAAAAGCAGAATTTCATTAAAAACGAGTTCATAATAAACGGGTTCGACTGTTAGTCTCATTTTGAGACGAGACCTTGAGAAATGGTATGGATTCCTGAGGAAAGACTTCATGCATCATTTAACTAGTTATGGGTTCTCACTTCTCCTTACAATGTTTAGAATTCTTGAACCTTTTTTCATGTTTAGCATTATTAACAACTACTCTACTCACATCTTATAAATCTAGGTTATTGAGTAGTTCCTGGAGTATCAAGAAAAAATGTGAATTAAAAAGGCACAGGAATTAAGTACTATGTAACTCTATTTCCCAATATTAGCTAAAAATGTTGGGACTATCATAATAAAACTAGCTTCAATTGGTCTATGGCACATCTTTGGTTGTACTTGAAAATGAAGCACAATTGCACGGCTCTGCAGTCAACAACTAGAATCTTAAGAGAAGTTAATACATTGCAATGGTAAACAAAACAACCAAAAACATTAAAAATACACCAGATCAAAACAGGCTGGGTAATGACTGAGACCAGGATTGACACAGCTCTCTATTACCACTATTAGATATTATTAACCCTTTTAGAGTAAACATTGGCAACTTAAAATCCAAGCCACCTTCAAACTAACGTATTTACGCGATTATAGGCCACTATCAAGTAATGGCGGCATCCCTGTTTCAACTATACAATTTTTATTTTTAGTACCGTATCGTTCCGAATATAGTGCGGCCGCGAATATAGTGCGAGTAGTGTTTTTGAGAACAGAAAACGAAGAAAAAGAAAAAAATGAAAAAATCATGAAAATTTATAAATTAAAAATAAACTGTTTAAAAAGGCATTACATCTTGATTTTTACCTGAATCTGGCAAGCATTTTCCTTATTTTATTGATAATTAGACCCGAGTCCCTACTTGGGCTAGGCTAGGCAATGTCTAGGGCCTAGGCTAGCCCTAGCGTACATGTAGGCTAGGCCTAGCCTAGGCCCGAGCGTCACATCATTGAAGATCTATGCAGATGCTAGGACCTAAAACAAACTAGGCCTAGGAATACTACGTGTGTACTGTGACGGCAAAAAGTAGGCCTAGGCCCTAGTCTGCGTGCTAACTGTGTTCAATTCCGAATCTTTGTATGTTGTCAACTGGGTTCAAAATTATGACTTGGATGCGGGAACTAGGGAGCGTGAATACACGGCGTCAAAAATAAACATCCTTTATTGGTTTTGTTGTGTCTATATCACTAATATTTTCGATAAATGATCGTGAAGAAAGAATACCAGAGAATATTCCACTTAAGCACTTTTTACGCAATTTAAAATCTTACTTCGCGTAGCTTGACATTTTCCATCTTCCATCTTTGCATTTGCTTCATTTCACTGGCTATCGAAGGTCAAACTCACCGAGCGTCCCTATTGGATGGAAACGAGACGACCCCAGCCATAGATATCCCACCCCAGCCAACAACAGAGCTAGAAACCAGTACTACAAATGGACTCGTGGCGCGCTCTATCGGCCATCGCTGGAACTCGTAGCACGCTTGCGCTCCGTCGGCCATTGCTGGAACTCGTGGCGCGAAATATTCAAACTGCTCAAAACGCATTGGAAATGCCTAGGCGTATATAGTGCGAGTGCGAATTTGGAGGAAAATTTTTCGGATAAAAACATCGCACTATATTCCGGACGATACGGTACTATGGACTACCCAAACACTATTGACAGCAGATTACTCCCTTTCAAGATTCAAGATTATAATATATGAAGTATGTTTAAATCAGAATGTGTGATTTTTTTATTTTCATTAAAAAAAAAATAATGATTTATTTGATTTAAATCAACTTATTTTTCGATTTAAATCAGATTTTTATTGATTTAAATCAACAATATCAGTGTTTCAAAACTTGTCAAGTTGGTGAGCGGATCAAAAACTTTCACAATCGTTTCAGAAAATATAATTCAAAAATTATTTTATGGAAAACTTTGCCTAAATCAGTTAGACCTCATGTCATGTGTTTGTTGCTCAAAATGAAGAAAAAGTGTAGGCCTACCAGTATTTGATTTAAATCAATGATTTTTATTAAATAAAACAAAAACACCATGGTTTTAATAGGCCTATACTCGCATAAATACAGTAAGCCCTATAAGAACACTGCCACAAAATTATATAGGTAATTAATGTTTCCCCCAAAAGTAAATTTTATCACGTATCAATTTTAGTTTTACCACAAGACATTGTGTCAAACTAGGTAAAATCGTCTTAAGGCTATTGTACCACCTCTGGCCGATAATTTGAAAGTTGAAGAAACATGTCTGAAAAGTTTTCTGAATGAAAGAGGCCCTTACTTAAAACAGATTCTTTTTTTTTTGGGGGGCGGGGGACATAACCTCACTATTGGCCAGCCATTATGTCGTTTTTTGACAATAGTGTAGCCAGCACAGCTAGTGCAAAATTAAATTTTGAGAATCGGTTTTCTGGATATAGTTTCTAAACACCTTTAGCTTCAGCTTCAGGTATAAGGACAAATATATTTCTGAAAATACAGTTGGTTGGTATACGATTCCTTTTTGTCAAACGGTACAAATATGAGTTTTTTAAGTTTTGTATTGTCTGGCAAAAAAAATCGTACACCAACTGTTATTACAGAAATCTATTTGTCCGCATAGCTGAAGTTGAAGCTAAAGGTGTTAATAAACTATATCCAGAAAACCGATTCACAAAATTTAATTTTGCACTATATGTGCTGGCTACACTATTGTCAAAAAAACAACATATAATGGCCAATAGTGAGGTTATGTCCCGACACAATTTTTTTTTCGCTGTTTTATACTTGCTCCAACGAAAGAATGCAGATGCTTGGTAGTGGTGGGGGTAGAATGAATGCGCGGTAAAAGGAATGTCGCCTTTGTGTATGAAAGAGAAACATCTTTTACCAACGCAAGCAAAATTATCTGTGCTAGATCACAGAGTTCCTCCGTGTGCAAGATCCACGCTGAGCTAGCGTGAAAAGAATTGACAAAGTTGTTATGTTGGGAAAACAATTTCGAGCCACCTGCATTCTTTCGTTGGAACCACTATATTAAAGGTACTCTTTCATTCAGCCAACTTTCATGGACTTCTAAGGTTTTGAACCTAGGGTGATTACAACAGCCTTAAGAGTCAATAGTAGGGCTGGGCAAAAAAATCGATATTTCGATATGATATCGATAATTGGAAAAAAATTCGATATCGATATTTGATTTCATATCGAAATATCGAAATTTACACAAAAAATGCTAAATTTCGAAATTTTGGTGGAGGTGCCGGGTAGGTAGTCTAAATTAAATTACCCTGGCTGGTGCATTTGCTGGAGGTGCCGGGTCATAAAACACGATTGTGAGATCGTAAATAGGTCTATGGTGACACCTTATCAACCCTATTTGGCCAAAATTATGAAAAATAACACTCTTAAAAATTTTTTTTTTTTTTTTTTTTTACAAACAATTACATTTTGATATATCGATATCATATCAAAATTTTTCGTGTGATATCGATAATTGAATGATATGTCATAGCCCAGCCCTAGTCAATAGGTACATAATTTATTTCTGTTTTAATTTAAAAGAACAAGTGCTAGATGAGAATAATACTCTTAAGAAATGTACAAACAGCAGTCTTGTTTACAAAATTATATATCATTGTAAATTAATTAATTAATGGATGGAATGTAATTGCTAGGTACCTGCATGCCTTGAAGATAGTAAATCAACGTCGGCATTAGATCCATGCATTAGTACTTGCGCTCGAATTCAGCAATGAATGGCTCATAGTGAAAGCTCTCAAAAACACTAAAGTTGATGTGAACCTGAAAGCAAAATAATTAATATGCATAGTAAATATGAACACAATGAAGATTTAAATTCATTGGACTCACATGTTATTCAAAACTAGATATTAAATATGGATCCCAGTTATATTTACTATAGGCCTATGCCTGGGCAAAGCAAATAATAGGTACCGGTAGCCTATATTATAGTTAAGAGGGGGCGCTGAGCTAGGCCCAACTCAAATACGCGTGCTCAGCTGTTGACGATTGCAGCTGAACGGTTGGATATATCTAGAGGTGTGCAAACAACAGATTTTTACTTCGAATCGAATACGAATCGAATAGTGATCAAGTGTTCAAACATTCGAACATTTCGAGTTCGAATAATAAACAATTATTATCATTTAAACTATCTTCATTTAATAAAAGACGCTTATTGAGATTTCAAATTTAATTCGAGATGCAAGTGTTGGAACTTTCCGATTGATGTAACACCGTAAATACACTGCAAGTAGCGTTAAGAAATAGAGTTACCTGCTAGAGAACATGATTTCTAGATTCAGGCTCTGTTCTGCAGTGGTTGAACTACTTGTTCAAAAGGATTTGAATAGTTGGTAGACAGTTTTGTTTTGAATCGAGTTTGAACACTTGATGTGTTCGTTCAAATTCAAATTTTTCGAGTACTCGCACACCTCTAGATAAATCTTTCATTACGTATTTTGCATGAATGTTAATAGAGTTCATTTAAAAATTGTTGTCCACACTTGGTTGCCAAAAATTAGTCTAAAAAAATCAATGCGAGAGGCAAGTCCAAAACGTGAAAAAATTGAAACTCGAAAACATGGATTCAATTCTGGAAATTCCCCCCAAACCACTTATCTTATAGGGCTGTGCGAGCAGGGATTTTTTAAGTCGAGCGAGATCGAGCGAGAATTTGAAAAAAATCTTGAATCTCGAGCGAGATCCGAGATCAAGCGAGGTCGAGCGCAGCCGCTTAGCCGACTTAGGCCTGTTGTAGGACCTTAAAGAAAGAATCGCCTACACAAAATAAGGCCTAGGCGGCTTTAAAAGTAAAAAATAGACCCTAGGGCCTACTTAAAAATAATATTTAAAAAGTAAACATTTCTCAGTTCAGTGCATAGGGGTCTAGGCCTAGCCCTATCCTATCTATGGCAGAGGTCCTAGGCTTAGGCCTAGGCTACATGTTGAATGAAATATAATTTTTGTTTCTTACTTCATTAGTTTAATCACATTAATTTGGTAGTGAAATTATTTAATAAGTAACAACACCTGGCAGCGACTCAGTGTAATACCCCTTTAATGAATGTCGCAACGAGATAGGAATGTCGTAAGAAAAACCGATAAAGTAGTTTCTCCGTTGGAGTCGATAAAGCGCTCTCTGCTCTCTACCGCCAACTTCACAAATCACGCTTCAGTTCAGTAGCTCGCACGATAGAGTGCGCTACCAGTGACTAGTCGAAATGCGCGATCTGTGTGCGCGTCGACAGACGCATGCGCGTTGGCAACGAATTTGTGAAATTTCGACTAGGCCTAAAATAAAATGTAGATGGATGTCTTGTGGTCACTTATTGGGTGTATGCTAGTGCTAGAAGTACCTAGCCTAGCTTTCGTTCTGTAGAACTTCTCTAGAGGAAAGTGTTTTGAAGTGAAGCCTTTATGCGTCATTTGTTAGTAGGCCCTAGGCCTCCGATCTTCGGGTTTATCAAAACTCCGATCACGGAATGGAACCGGGACTAGCTAGCTCATCTAGGCCTAGAGATTTCTCGGCAATGTGGCATGGCAATATGAAATTATTACGCAAAAATCGGGGAATAAATATTACATTACCACGTCGCATAAAGCAAGGTCCCGCATAATTACGACCACCGTGGTCCGTGACGGAGATATCTCGAGACTAGATTTTTCGAGCAATTTGAGATCGAGAAAGACTCGTTTTTCCGAGCAGTATGATCTCGAGATCGAGCGAGATATTAGCAGCACTTTAATCTTGCTCGAATCTCGAAAAGTCGAGACTCGCACAGCCCTAATCTTACAATAAAACCAAATTAACGTGCGCGTTGATATCTAGTATGAAAATTTGCGATAAAAAATCTGTACACTCGGAACAAATTCATGAAGTTCACCAAAATTTAAGTAAATTATGGATGTTTCACATTTTTTTCCCCCCCAAAACCAAAAAATTACATTCACATAGATTGATCCTTTATTAATGTTGTTGTGAAACATGATACCAATGTTGTTAACGGTTTACCCGGAAAAACGGAAAGCTGTGCATCGAAACTTGTCACGATCAAGGATCAAATAAATATTATCGACAATTAGGGATGCACATCGATACTTTTTTCATTATCGATTATCAAAATGGTAATGTCATTATCAAATCGATAATATTGATATCACCAACAAAGCCTGTGCCGACCTATAAGTGGAACCTCAAGTGTGGCAAGAATAAGTCAAAACAAAACAATCATGTTCTGTTTATAGCTTAGCTGTCTTCGATGTCATGTGTTTGGCTTCTGTTATCGACTGATAGGTCAATTGGAATGGTTTTAAATATTGATTTTCTAACAACAATAATATTGATTACGATCACGTGACATGTATATACCCGCTGAGAACCTAGAATATAGGCCTACATGTTTTACACCTATCTCAAATAGTTTACGCATAAGACAGATATCAATGGCCGTGACTGAAAATATTGCTGCACTTGAGAGTGCTATCTGATCTCCTTAACAGAAGTTGGCCTACAATGTAAACAAAAATCCACATTTATGGGAGTTGGCCTACAGCAAATAAACAAAAGAGCATACAAAATAATAAACATTCAATGAGGAAGGTAAAAAAATACAGTTTCAGAGTATTTTTCATTAATGTAGGCCCAGGCTTACTAAGATTGTAGTATGAATGGAGAAGGGTTGACAGGTTGGGAAAGCATAGAGAACATAAATCCCAGCCTGAAGGGCTGGGGGCAACAAAACTTTTCGCCTGCTGATGACAACTGCAGCTAATTTAAAGTTGTTTGTAACCTTAATCCACAACGCGTTTCGTCCTTCTGGGACTCATCAGGCGGATGGTGGCCACTAAAAATCAGCTAACTACATGCAAACAAAACTCACAACACATAACCAAACCTGTGGTAGGGCCACGCAAGAAGTAAATTCTGCAAGCATGTTGTCATCATCAGCAAGGTTACTTCACACACCATTCATACTGGGGCACACAGTCAGCACAAACAGTAAGGGGGCTCCCCTTCTTGATGTTACTTAGCTGATAAGTGATACTGTGAGTGTAGGCCTAATGGATGTAAATAAATACTAATATGAAAGTGGCCTATAATACTATTTAGAATATCGAGTAACCTTACCATTGGATCAGCCACCAAGTTTTCAAGAATGTGTTCGATCTCTTCAAAAGTGGGCCGCTCATCTAAGTCTAGCTGCCAGCACTGAAGCATCAGCTGATACAAATCGTCGCCTACAAACTGCAATTGCGGGAGTCGCATGCCGCGCATGACTCGAGGGCCAATCTCCGAGGTTCGAACACTGGCGTACGGTGTTCCTCCTGCAGAAACACGTTCACTTTAGCAACAAAGTAGGGGTTGAACAAAGAGCTTAGTTTCCTAAACGTTTTAGCTCACACAAAAATTAAAGGAATTCCAAATTATGCTTTAGAGTAATTCAGGAATTTTTCTGCCTTCTCAGTCAGGTGTGGACTGTCAGCAGAATACAATTCCAGTTACAAGATGTCAGAAAATGTCAAAGTGAACACTCAAGCATCAACGCTAGTGGTTTAAATAGATAAGGGTGATTGGTTGGTAAATAAATTGACATTGTTACAATTTAAAAATTCAATTTAAGATTTTCAGATGGTGATGACTGACAATAATTTTTGTTACTTTGTGTCTGTATTAAAGGCATATCATCACATAGCGCTGTCCGTAACATACGTTAGGCCTAAACCTTAAATTATATAAGGAACTTTGCAAAGAAATCAAAGAAATCGGTCAATAATTGAACAAGTTTTGAGCAATATTATGGAAAATGTTAAGTGCGTGACGTCATCACTCGTGACGTAGCTGAAAGTCTACTGAGCTTCGCTACAACGATGAATGCGGACTCTTCACCCAGTCTTGGGCATGTCCCCACAAAAAAGGAACTTTGAAAAGTTAAGTTACTTCTGCTTAAAAAGGAACCGAGACGTTCCTCGTTCCTCATAAGGAACTTAGTTCCTTCAATGTTCCTTATACCATCACTGATTTAAAAAATAATGAATGTGATAGGAGTTAATTTATCATTACTTGTATTTGTATTATTTATTGTATTATTTCATTATAGGTCCTTAGAACTATATATTTTGCTTTGCTACAGTCAAGCTTTGAATATGGCATTATTGGATGGGGTGGTGTGCAAAATGTACATCTTAACTCTTTATCAATTATTCAAAAACTAGCCCTTAAAACAATGATGAAAAAACCTAAGGATTTCTCTTCCACTATTACCTTTGATCAAGCAAAGGTTCTTGACATTAGACAATTATATATTAAAAATATTCTCCTCTTTATTCATAAAAATCTCAAGGACTTTAAACAGCTGAATGTGTCTGATTCACGCTCTAATACTAGGCTTTCAACCAGACATGGATTATTCCTACCTAGGAAAAACACGCGTCTGGGTCAAAGACATATTTCTTTTCTAGGACCCTTAATTCATAATACCTTGCCTGAAAAATGTTTCGTTTCTTCTCCATGTTCTTTTAAAAATAACGTGAAGAAATGGCTCTTTGAAAAGGGATTAAATAACAATAATAATGCCCAATCTGTTCTAGCCTATTACTTGTCAACTTAGTCTCAAGGCTAAATTTTATTATAAAAATTCCTTTGTCTATCTCTTTAGTTTAGTTTTAAGAATTTTACCATATAAATTGCTTCCTTGCATAAATATATTTTATTTTTATTTTATTTATTTATTTCTTATTTTTTCATGTTGTACAAACTACTATTAATTTAAACTCTATCTTTGCTAACATCTTGTAATTGTTTTAAATTTAACATGTATTATAACTGCCCACACACGAGCACTGTGCTTATGTGGGCTTCTCTCGACTATTCTCTTCTCTTGTTTGTTTATGTACCAATTGTATTTATTTTCTTGAGAATAAAAATTTTTCTGAATCTGAATCTGAATTATTAAAGTGAGTCCCAGGCCATCTGACGAGGGTTGCACCAGTTTCGAAAACACAAGATGTCACAAAATATTTTTCATACTGCAGTTAACGATATCAGGTACTGGAATTCGACAGGAAGCCAAGTCTTGAAACCACTCGTTTCAACTCGCACACGTTACGAGTCGAGAAATTCCTCCAAGTCGCTCAAAATTGCCAAATCGGTAGTCTTGGGGACAAGTTCACGAGTCGCACGGTGACTTGGAACGAATGTTTTTTCACGTTTCAAACCACGAGGTATTTGGTGGTGACTTGTGAACTTTGTCGACTTGAGACGATCAAAACAGTTTGTTATTGATTTGGTAGTTATAAATTGTGACATATCAATCTAGTTGAACGTTGTAAATGCAATTATAGATGTAGCACGGTGAGCTAGCAACCGGCAAATTAACGTACCCGTATTAATACATGCATCACCCCTTTCCAAATTGATCAAACACCAAGTTTAAATTAAATATGTACATTTAAAAAATTATCTGACATTGGATATCTAGGCCTACCTTTCAAAAACAACAACAAAACAACAATACAAAAACAAAATAGCACAGCTTTCATAATAAAGAGATCGATTATTTCAATCTAACTAGCTGTGATTTTGATCGATTTTATTTTGTTACAAAGTTTTCTATTGGTCACTATGGGATTGTTGGGGGCGGAGCCTCAAGCCGTGAAAATGGTCCCAAGACTACCGATTATCGTTTACCCCAAGTCACCGGTGACATAGAATAAGCGACTCGACTCACTTCTCGACTCGAAACAAGTGGTCTCAAGACTTGGTCTCCAGGATAATGACAGCAAAAGGAACTTATAAAGAAACGTTGAATTCATTCAAATTTATCTGCTATGCGAATACAGACAAACGCAGGCGAACATGTACTGAACATCTTAATACAATCAGATCACTCACCTCAACCCCACTCTACACATGAACGTTGTATCTGCTATGCAAATACAGACAAACTCAGGCGAACAGGCAACATGAACTGCATCTTAATACAATCAGATCACTCACCGCAACCCCACTCTACACATGAACGATTGTATCTGCTATGCGAATACAGACAAACGCAGGCAAACATGTACTGAACATCTTAATACAATCAGATCACTCACCGCAACCCCACTCTACACATGAACGATTGTATCTGCTATGCGAATACAGACAAACGCAGCGCAAACATGTACTGAACATCTTAATACAATCAGATCACTCACCGCAACCCCACTCTACACATGAACGATTGTATCTGCTATGCGAATACAGACAAACGCAGGCAAACATGTACTGAACATCTTAATACAATCAGATCAACTCACCTCAACCCCACTCTATACATGAACGATTGTATCTGCTATGCAAATACAGACAAACTCAGGCAAACATGTACTGAACATCTTAATACAATCAGATCACTCACCGCAACCCCACTCTACACATGAACGATTGTATCTGCTATGTAACTTTGACGTTACAAGTTCCTGATCTAAGAAAAAGGAACGTGTTCCCACAAAAGCTCCTGAAAAAGGAACGCGTTCCTGGCTGGCTTCACCACCCACCCATTGAATACCATCGGGCACGGCGACGGGCAGTTGAGTTCTCAATGCTTCCTCTCAATTTTATAGATGGTATTGTAATTTTATACATTTGAGTTTATATTTTCCACGAATTTCATTTGATACATAATAATGATTATTGTATAACTTTCAATCAAGTATTTGGTACCTAACATACTGTAGTACATACACGAGTAAAATTTGCTGGTTACAAAGTTTAAGTTCCCAGGGTTAATTTTCAATTGCCAGTTTTTATATCGCACTGTGGCAACTTCTCCCTGTTTGGGAAGCGGGTGAAAGATAACTCGATCGGACTGACCAATTTGGTGTTATATCCAAACGCACAACATTTTAAACACGTCGACAAAGCAATGCCACATAACATTAATTGTGTACAAAAATGCAAAAAAAAAGTAGAAAATGATTACTATTTAGGTTAGGGGTGTGCGAGTAGCAAAATTTTGAATTTGAGTCGAGTATTCCTTCAAATACCGGTACTCGAGTATTCGAGAAAACAAGGAACACTAGCGCAGCCAAGTGGTCGAACCGCGAACTATTATTTCGGGGGTACTGATCGCGGAACATCATGCAAGAGGTCGGGGTTTCTCACATATATCCCGACCTAACACAAAGAAATATTGTTCGGTGCCACAGTGCTCATCAAAGAAAACATATAATATATACTTTCATTTATTTCCGAATGATACAAAATGAGGAATGAGTGGAAAAGGGTGCTGTTAATTGCGAAACCAATCACTATGAACACATGTGTGTCTGCAGTCTGCACTTTCGTGGTCTCGAACAGCATTGTTCTGCTGAGTATTGGTTATTTATATACTCAATGGTAATAGGCTTATACTACAGGCGAGTTATTTTTCTGGCAATTTTATATTATGCACATAACGTTTAAAGGCGTGGGTAACATTAAAACGTTTACAATTTTTGTGGTAAAATAAACTTTTTGATTGACCTCCTTGGTGTGTCTAGCCGGTGTCCTGAGTCCTGACACTGTCAAACTAGGAATATCCTACATAAAATTCAAATACGCCAATGTAAAATCATTATGACAGTTCTAAATATTTGGCCCAGTAGTCCTACTCGGTACCTACATCTATTTGTAATTTAGGCCTTCACTTGTTATAATAATTGGCCTGGGACGGACACTTTAATGGGCCTACGCGGCTACAAGTGTTAGTATTTAAATGTGGATTTAAATGGCTTTGCGCGGAGCATTTACAGGCTGTGATTTTTTATTACTGAGTGTAAAATCAATCGTAAGGTCAGCCTTACGAATAATTATGCACTATTCGTCGTACGGTCATCGACGATACCACCTAACATATAGGCTAATAGTTCTAAATATCAATGTGCAATGTGGCGAAGTGGTAGCGCGTTTCAGTTCTATGCGAAAGGTTGTCAGTTCAAATCTACCTTCGGTCGTTTTTTTTTTACCGTTCTATTTAGACATATGTTTTTCAGCAAATGATTTCAGTACATTCGGCCTCGTCGCGGACGCAATTCTACGTGAAAGATAATAAAAGTGTTATGGGAAGTGAATCGCACTTCATGAACATAACACAAATGGCGTCTTAATTATTACGATGTGAAATAGTTTGTCAATGCATTTTTCGAAAGTGCAACTGACCGTAGGCCCTATACGCATTCATAGAGGTGTGTATGTTTTTTCCCCTAAATTCGTTTTGGAAATTGTAAAAAGTGGTGTTATGTTTCTTATTGTATTTTCGCATTTCTCGCATTGCAATACAGTGATATAATCAATCGTATTACTTAAAAATAAAATCCATAGTAAATTGCAATAATACGTGCATAAGTCACCCCAGTTTTTATCTCACCTAGTGATTGCTCCTGCAGAAGTTAAAAAAAGTGGACCACACTATACAATGCACTATTTGCAATCGGACAGAATCATTTTTTTGAAAATTGCAAGTATGTTTTCGAATTTAGCTTGTTTTTATCGGCAAGTTGACTAAAAATGTGATCTACAGTTGAAGAGATAGAATTAACTGTGTTATTTTAAAGCAAATAGAGAATATGGTTATGTAACCATTTGGCCTGTTATTTTGGGTTAAGTTCTTGAATAAAACACAGAAAACAGCCACCTACGACGCATTCATACAGCTGACTACAGCCTGTCACATCCACTTGTCACGGCCACACATTCATAGTTTTTGATGTTCTCATCATTGCTGTGCAACAAAAAGTCTGATCGTGGTTTGCATTATAAAAACTATCTTTTCTCCTCAATAAAGTGCACATACTAGCCATAATCAGAGAATCATTTTAAATGCAATCTTAGCTGTTATCCTTTGTGAAGTGACTAGACATTTCTAAGCAAAAAATGGACCATTTCGTTAATTGGTTAAATTCAATAAACACCACATTCAACGTGACAAGCTGTCCATCACTGTAGCCACACATTCATATTTTGCAATGCCGTAACAAAATTTCTACTATTTCCCTCAAAATGGATTCGCAATCCATTTCAATTAATTTGTGTATTTATTCCATTTTAACACAAATGTTCCTGTTTCAACGTTATTACATGTATTGTGCCTATGCTGTCTGCTAGACTACCCCCGAACGAGCGGCCATATTGACGAACGCGCGCGCTATCTACATTCTCTTGTTTCCTCGAATCGAGTGGAGTCGAGTATTCATTTCAAAATTTAATTTTTTTATTTAGTAGGTCCACTTGGAACACAACGATTTTTCTGTTGTAAACATATAAAAAATACATTATTGTACTTGTATTAGGCTATTGAGACCTTCCTGCCCTTTGTGCTGGTCAATTTCAATAAAATTATAATTATACAGTATGTTATCTATAGTTCCTGGCCCCATCACAATACTGCTGCGATGTTTTAATTCGAAAAAAAATCCTCAAAATTTGCACTCGCATCATAATATTCGCGGTCTAGGCATCTCCAATGCTATTTCAGCACATTTGAATATTCCGCGCCCTTGAATGGAACTAGTTCCAGCAGAGTTGATAAAGAAGTTTCCCGAACCTTCTTTATCGACTCTAGTTCTAGCGATGGCAGATGGAGCGCGCCATGCGTTTTCTGGTTCTTTTCGTTCCCGTCCAATAGCGCCGCTCAGCGAGTTTGACCTTCAAGCTTAGCATCAAAGCAAAGATGGAAGATTGAAGGAAGAAACATAAAACATGTCAAACTACGCAAACTACGATTTTAAAATACGTAAAAAGTGCATTAATGGAATATTCACCAGCATTCTTCTTCTCGATAGTTGATCTGAAATATTAGTGATATAGACGCAACGAAACCAATAAAGGATAGGATGTTTGTTTTCGACGCCATGTAGGCCTAGGTAGGCCTAGCTAGTATTCCTGGTTCCCGCATCCAAGTCTCCTTTGTTGTTTATCGTAATAATTTTGAAAGCACGCAGCCTCTAGGGCTAAGGCTTACTTTTTGCCGTCACAGTACACACGTAGTAGGCCTAGATTGTTATAAGCCTAGGCCCAGGACTCTGTACGTAGGCCTAACCCTACTGTGATGATGGTTCTTTTCAGTTTTCATAGGATTTCATGTGTTTAAAACTCGACTCGAAAACTTCGAGCTTAAAACCAAACTCGACTCGATGTCGAGTATAAAAACAAACTCGAAAAACTCGACATTTCGAGTACTCCCACACCCCTAAATTTAGGTAATGTTTGACGTGCCTTTGTTTGACACTAGGATATATAACAATTTACACACAATTTAACACTTACATTAACGTTTCATTTGTGGTCTGCAGACACACAGGCGTGACACCTATTTTGACAAACCTTGCAAATGTTATTGACTAATTATCACTCACATTAATACGGTTACCTATTACAAAGCAAATGTGCTATTATAGGAAGTAACAAATTCGAGAAGGCTCTATTCACACAGTGCCAACCCCTTACTACAATACAACACGTGCTAGTCTGCTAGTCCAGTCGCGTGCCGCCTCGCCCGCCTCGGTCAGCAGACATCCAACACCATCATATGCCCCCAGGCGCGCGTCAAAACAAACCATTTTAGAGGGTATACCATACTACCATAGGCCTCATCCAAGGGTGTCACAATTTGCGGCTTTCTTATTTTTTGCACATCTACTTCATCTAATGTGATAATATGCCTTTAAGAGCAAGGAGTAGGCTAGGCCTAATAAATAATTCCCATAAAAATTACCATACTATAGGCTACTTAAGAACCTTTACTATCATTTTACTTAAAATTATAGTTAGGATATATATAATTTTAATTACCAAGAGCAGTTAGTTCCCATAATAAGCAGCCAAATGCCCACACATCGCTCTTGTTCACATAATGACGGCTTCGGAATATCTCTTGTGCCATCCATCGAGTGTTGTCTATGATCTCTCCTCCTTTGTCGAATTTGGAAATGCCATGGCCAGTTACTTTGGCAACAATCCCATCAGCCATAAGGACATTTCTTGCTAGCAGCTGCTTGTGAACAACCTAAACCAAGAGAACAGGATCATTAATATATGTTACATGTGTGTTTGAGTTAAGGGAGAACAGAGGGGTGGGCCCACACTTGAATATGATTGTGTGTGGTAGGGTGGGTAAGGTTGCTTATCAATGACAAATGAAGATATTGAGTAAACTCATCTGTATTAACATGAAAAATTAAAACTTGTGTGTACACCCTATAGGTATTATTGAACTTCTAAGGCCACCGGCCAATCTTTTATAGAATGTTAATTTGAAATCACTGCCCTGTTAAAGAAAAGAAAAATGCAATGGTTTAAGTTTATTGTTATAAACAAAAGTGATTGATTATAGTACTGAACGAACACAACTCAGACTTGAAAAACATTCTGTATTAAATTAATAACATATCTTTTCAAGTTGTCATCTCAAGACAAAATACTATAAATTAAAGCATTAAAATTTAAATGCAATATTTAAAGGAAGTAGGTACCATACCTTGAGTTTAGATAGATGAGTCATTGCCCTTGCAATGCCTAGAGCGGTCTCCAGCACTTGCGCTTCTCCGAGAGAACAAAACCGTGTCTGATCTGTCCCTCTTGTTAAGTACTCTAAACACCGGCTCTCCAGCATAATATCTTTCAAAGTAGCTGGGTGATATTCCAGCACAACAAAAAGAGTTTCTGGGCTCTCACAAGTACCTATCAACCCGACAAGATTGGGGTGGGGCCCTGAGCGAATGAGAACGTCTAGGTCTTGAAGCATAAAGCGTTTGTTGGTAGTTGATAACTCTTTGTCGCTAATCGTGTGAACAGTGACGGCTTGAGGAAAACCACGTTGCTGAACGGTTCCTTTCGATACTTCACCGTAGATGCCTTTCCCCAAATGTTCGTCAGTTCGAACATCCAGGAAGTTACGAGGAATGTTCCAAACTTGATGTTTAAGCTTCTCATAGTAGTCAACTCGTTTCTCGTCCTCTTCTTCCTCTTCAGGAACAAAACTTTGGTGATCGTAGCCTGTATCCTGCAGACATAAATAATACTAAATTATTCACTATGGATCCAAGATGGTATTATTAGTTTTCAGTCGCTTTGACAGCAAAGATTATATATGCGTAAAATGACTTGCCTACAATCAAAGTGAAATGGTAATTTATTAAATATGGGATGCAAAACTTACTGCTGAAATCATCGGCCCCTGAAGAGATAACTCCTGATGATCGAGTCGTTGACGGCGTCCCAATTTCCTTCGAATTAAGAAGTAAGCGACGACGGAGAGAATAAGAAGAAAT
The DNA here is from genome assembly GCA_024449915.1 of Sweltsa coloradensis. NCBI lineage: Eukaryota > Metazoa > Arthropoda > Insecta > Plecoptera > Chloroperlidae > Sweltsa > Sweltsa coloradensis. The sequence continues at coordinate 32,326 of JAMZAV010000271.1, forward strand.
CCAAAAATCCCAATGGCAACCGAGAGCACGACCACAGTGGCAGATGGCCCTCTAGAGCTGCTAGTTGCGGTGAATCCTACATCTAAGACCACGATGCCATGTTGCTCGTGTCCAGCGTGAGCGTAGCGCACTCTTGTGTTGCCCTCCAGTGAACTGACGACACCAATGCTTATGTGAATGTCACCCTCCAACGGAAGAGGGGGATTGAAATATTGACCATACATTCGGCCATCACCAACGACAAATTCGTTTTTTTTGTAAGTTAAATCCTATAAATAAAAAAAGTAAAAACCCATCAGACATAACCATCATAATCATCATACACATAACCATCATAGTGAAGCCAATAGCAAGTAGGTATCCATGTTGTTACTACAGTAAGCTCACTACCACTAACTATTGAATGTTAGTCTTGGTCTACAAATGAAATAAGTTTAGTATAGGTTTGATTGGAGAAGGGTTGACAGGTTGGGAAAGCAAAGAGAACATAAATCCCAGCCTGAAGGGCTGGGGGCGACAAAACTTTTCACCTGCTGATGACAACTGCAGCTAATTTAAAGTTGTTACCTTAATCCACGACGCGTTTCGTCCTTCTGGGACTCATCAGGCAGATGGTGGCCACTAAAAATCAGCTAACTACATGCAAACAAAACTCACAACACATAACCAAACTTGTGGTAGGGCCACGCAAGAAGCAAATTCTGCAAGCATGTTGTCATCATCAGCAAGGTTACTTCAAACACCATTCATACTGACTACTGAGCCACACCGTCAGCACAACCAGTAAGGGGGCTTCCCTCCCAACTCTAGTGCTCGGGAGACAAAACATCCATGACTCACCCTGGATTCGAACCAGGACCCTTGGCAACAAGAGAAAAGCTGCCCCTTCTGGGACGAAACGCGTCGTGGATTAAGGTAACAACTTTAAATTAGCTGCAGTTGTCATCAGCAGGTGAAAAGTTTTGTCGCCCCCAGCCCTTCAGGCTGGGATTTATGTTCTATTTGCTTTCCCAACCTGTCAACCCTTCTCCAATCTAAGTAGCCAATAGGCATTTTTCACCCTAGAAACACTTTAGTATAGGTTTATTAGTTAGTTTACCTCTGGCGTGAGCTCAGCTGCGATGTAGTATGGTTGACCATCGTGCTGAGCTTGAGTCCAAGAAGTGAGAGTTTCAGGGGTGAAAGAGGCGTGACCTCCCTCACCGACAACTATAATCTGATACGAACTCACGGGCCCGTTTTCATTTTTCACCGGCTCCACGCGAATGACAATTTGTCCTTTATCTCTTTTGATGATTACAGGCACCTGTGGCTCTGCTGGTTCACCCACCAAAGTCCATGCATGTTTTATTATGGACACCCCTTGTCCAAATGCCGTAGAAGCTGCCACGGATATATTGTACTTGGTGCCCGGATGCAGATTGAGGAGTTCAGCGGTAGTTGTGGCATTGGTATAAGTCAAAGTGAGTTTTGGAAGAACAGTTGATATGGAATACGTCTCAATGTAGTTAACCAATACTTGGTACGTGGTTATGACACCATTGGGAGATCGAGGTATGGTCCAACGAATCTGTATGCTCTCATCGGTTGCATTTAAGATATCTAGTGAGGTTGGAGGACCAGGAACTAAAACATACAACACATATCAATTAGGTGAATGCTATGATATTGATAGGTGATCAAGTTTAAGTGTTCACAAAATTCAGTCACATTATTTATAATGGTGTTTTGTTTTGTTGTTTTCTTTTTTTTTCTAATCCACATACAAATATGGTTTTAAGCATATTATAAGGCACGGACAAGAAAATTCCAGCTTATCTCGGAATTACCCACCTATATGTTAAATAAATACAGTGAATGTTAAATAAATGTAGTGCAAAAGCAGCGTGCTAATTTGTTGTGTTGTGTTACGTGCTTAGTAAAACTATAAAACTACTCTTATGTATGCCTAGGCCTATAGGCAGCTAAAAGTAGCAAACCACTGTTTTACATAGGCCTGGCCTGCTTGCTAAAGAAGTAACCCTAAATACGTCACCTCTTTGTCCAGTGTCATAGATGCTGTTGGAAACTGCTCCCCCGCACAACTGAGATGAATTTACGTGGCACATCTTATCACACGTTCCAATGCCGTAATCTCCAAACGAATTGCCGCAGAAACACATTGCAGCATTTTGCAAGCCTGCATACCTGTGAAAAATAGATTTAGATTACAACTTCACATTTTGGGAATGAGATCAATGATGTCGATGATCAATCTTTACAGACCATTTTAGTGCATATAAATCTTAACTCAGGCTAAGAGTATGCATGCCTTCACTTACTCCAGTTCCCTTAGGCCTATGTCCAGCTTAATAGGCCGTAGGTCATACCATTGGTAAAAACATTACTACTTAAGCATGTATATTTAGGCCTAGACCCACGGCAAACTTATCCAGGTTTCTAAGAACTTGTCATAAAGCCCTAGGCCTACTTCTGCTTCTAAATAGGATGAACGACGATCGTAAGAATCAATTGCCGTAGGCCTATGTACACGGGATACGAGCCCACATTTCTCAGTCATAATGTTGTCACATAAAACGAAGTAACTATTATCTTCAAGAAGACCTACAAAAAATAAGAATTCCGTCATATTTGGCATCTATGGGTGATGCCCGCTCCCTCTACAATGGGTTGTTTTGACGCGAGCCCGGGGGCATGTGACGTTCGTGGTGGTCAACGGATCGAGCGGCGAGGCGAGGCTCACTGCTCTAGCACGCGATACCTGCACTTACGGGTTGACAGTGTCTGCATAGAGTCTTTGTCACTAGTCTAGTTTTGAGTACTGCTTTTATTTTTCAGTATAATTTATTGAATATGATATTAGTGGTTACATTCATCATTGTAGTATTATGGGTAATGCAAGTGACTGCAGGCTACACACTATGTAAAAGTTTCCTAAGCAGGAGTATGTATGTGTTGGACCGTGTAATTCACGTGTACATATTGTTGTAAATAGACTATAGTGTCAATGTCGCACAAGAAAATAAACATGGTGCCACAAGATAACATGGATGCAGTAAAATATTTGCTAGTACAGTGTATATATTTTCACCGTTTTCCAAAGAAGGACAAATCTCCTAGTCTTGTGAGATACAAATCCTGGCTACGGGATAAATTAATATAGACATACCCGAGTATGTTCCGAAAATTTTGTTGAATAAATACAATGAAATTGCCAACAGTCTGAAAATAAAAAAGGGAAATGTAACATCAAAGCGTGAATCGAAGAACACGAACACTTCCTTCTGTCAAATTGAGAGGTAAATTAGAAGTGCATGTAAAGAAGGAATAAAATATGTCTATGTATTCTCTGGCTAGAAACAAACGTGATCTTATTGAAAACATTACGTTTCCACCAAACAACAAACAGCTGAAAATTGTAAGTAATGTGATCACACCGACTATTCAACTCAACTATGTCCTGGTCTTGTCTGCGCGCCCAATGCAGCGCTCGCTCGCGCACGGCAGCCAGTCTTCTCTCGGAACCAGGCGAGGAAGACCACCATCTATGTCACGCCGCGTGACGTCACCAACTAACTAAATTGCTCACCAGTCGAGTAAATTGGGGCCGATTTCTTTAATTTTTTTTTTCAAATTCTTCAAATATTTAGAGGTTTAACATATGTCACCAACAATGGTATATGACCCTATGCCTTTAAGCATTAAGTTAAGCTAATGCTTCAAACCTTTGCCCTAATGTTTTGAGGTAGGGCCTACTCGAGAAAGCATGACAGATTCGAGAGGCAAAGTAAATTTAAGTAGGCTTACATTTAGACTTAGGGAGAAGATTAAATAATTGTTTTGAGTTTTGTACTCCTACAAGGGTAGGTCGAACAAAGTATTAGGTTTACTTTACCTGTAATATTCTTTTAGACAAGCATCAGCACAACTTTCCACTGTATCGAGTGCATTTGGAAGTTGAATTTCGAAACTTAAGTCTCGTTTTAATGGCTTATCAAGGTAACACCCAACGGACATACCAAACTCAGCTGCTGCATATGTAAAGGACAACACACTCAATAGACATACAGTCAAAAATGTGTCGGGTCCTGGCAGCCATTGAGTATCCATCCTACGAATATAACTCAGCATCTAGAATAAAACAAAAGACTGTCAGTGTTGCTTAGAGCTAGTGTTCAATTTATGATGTGCAATGATGCAAACAAGTGGGTGGGAGATCATAATTCCCCTTGACAATATTAAACACTGCGTGGTAGGCAAACAAAATGAAACAGTGGCCATACGTGCCAACACCACAGTGGCCGGTGCCATTGCGGGTCAATTTTTCGATTGAGACCTAAATCAGATTTGTATTTATTTAAATCTACAATAGGCTAGGATATCAGTGTTTCAAAACTTGTCACATTGGCATGGTGAGCGGATCAAATACTTTGCATAAAATCCGTTACAACTCTCGTTTGTAAGCCTAGCTCCAAATGAAGAAAAAGTGCACTTGATTTAAATAATAAAACACCCCGTCTCCAGGCCAAGTTCATTCTCTGATTTAGGGGTGTTGGGCCTACGTAGGCTAGCTCACTTGTTATCAGTACCCGTGAGAAGCACGCAGCAGGATCGATATAGGCCTGTCACAATCCGCCAGTCTTGAGTAAATTACTTCTGAAAAGTAATGATAGTAGGCCTAGTACAGTACTTTACTTGTTCCCTACCTACCGGTACAGATAAATGTACTAATGAAGTTACTTACTAATTACATACCTAATTCTGAAAGTATTGAAATTACTTTACCCCTACTTTACTTTACTTTTCATAAAGTAATGACGTTACTTTTTAATTATTTTCGCGATTTTATCTAGGCGTATGCCTACAATCGTACATGGATATGGAATTTTGTTACATCAAATCAAATAAAACATCAAATTCCGGTACTTTGTCTCCGACATCGGGTTGGGGTTACACAGCTGGCAACGCCGTAGGCAGGGTGGGTGGGGGGTTAGGTTCAGTAGCTCCCTCAACTCCCTTTGTTGATGTAGAAGGCCCTAGGATGTTTGGCCTAGGCTAAAGATGTGGTGGGCATCATCGTAGGCTTTGGCATACTACAACTAGGCCTACTAGGGTCAGTACTAGACATTATGCCTTTGGCCTAGTAGGCAAGGATAGTACCAAAGATGACGAATAAATTAATAATGATCGGCAAAATTAATATGATGGATAAATGGATTCAATACCGGGTCGCATTTTCTTTCTTTAAGTCTGAAAGGGACGACTTCCCTAGGTTTGTTTAGCAAAGGAAACGCTAAACGTGATAAACGTGGTCCACAGGCCTATTTTCATTTTGTTACGCTCGCCAACACAATCCATCTGCTCAAAAAATGAATTGCACAAGCAATTTTTAATTTAATTTGTTGAAGTTGAGAATTCTGATCTTTTTTCATTTTCATTTGAGAGATTAGGTTAGCCAACACAAGCCACGGTCTAGAAAAATTAAGAAATGCTTCTCTCTAAAAAAAGTGCTTGGTAATTTTATTTGTTGAAGTTGAGAACAGTGCACATTTATTTTTCAATTTCGTCGTGACTGGTGGCGAAAACGAGAACTTCTTAACCTGCAGAGCTGTAACATAGCGTTAAAACGGAAAGTAACGCGTTAGTAACGTAAAAATCACCTGAAAATGTAATGACAATACTGTACCCGTTACTGATAAAGAATTGTAATGACATTACCAGTTCCGTTACTAAAAATGTAATGGATTACTTCCATTCCGTTAACCCAAGACTAGACAATGTTAACAAAAGATGTCTGGGTACCTATATGTTAGGTTGGCAATGGCTAGTTGACACTTATTCAAAATGGAATAGGCCGTACATGAGCCCCTCTTGAACGAGACAGCTTTTCCTTTTAGGCCTAGAGGTTTTAACTAGATTTATGTTAACAAAATTGTCTGACTATCCAACATACGTTGAGACTCTAGCTGCACAAAGTACCGTAGGCAAAGATATAGAGCACTCCATCTCGCCATGTCCACTCTGGCGGCGAACGCTGGAAACGCGCGAAGGAGGATAGAATCTACACATGCTATCCTCGCGCGTAAGAAATTAACTAATTGAGATCAGTATTGTGATGCTCTATCGTGCATACAACAGCACTTTAATGGAATATAGCCTTCAATATCATATTTATCAGAAACATAATTCATTCCGTGAAAAAATGTATTTGAGCCACTGAAAACGTCATCAAACGCCGACTGAGTTAACCAATTACTTACCGTTATTTATTTATGTTACATATTTCCTACTCTGAATATTATCTGTCCGCAATCCACCTACCCACTTTCCATTAGTGTGTAGGGTATCTTTGCTGATGCAATTTGTTGGAAGAAAAGTGACTCAACACATGCTAATTTTTTTAATCGTGAGAGTAAAACCTGTTATAGGGTGCAATATTCCCCTCTTCAGGTGAACTAGGTATGTTGATACGATGTATGCTATGTAGATATGTTTAAGGACTCCATCCATTGCATTCGCATTAACGACTGAGGAAAACCTCGGAAAAAACTTCAGTCAGGATTGCCGGACTCGACGGGATTTGATCTCGTAACCTCCTGATTCAGAGTCGAGCGCTTAGCACCCGATCAACACTGTCGATAACACAATGTACTGTTTCGTTATTTTGTGTTGGGAGTCCACAAGCAATTGCGCAAACAAAACACCTTTTCTATCACTTATGTAGGCCTAATTTTTTTGAGATATTCTTCATATTAATATATCAAATTCATACTTAGTTATTAAGCCTAATTCATTTTGATTTTGAGGTGAGCCTTTTATATCACAATAAAAGGGCTAAGTCCCGATTTACAAAACCCAACCTTGGCCAGGGATCGAACCCATGTCTCTCAAAAGACCACCGAGACCGCGGTAGTGTATTTGCTGCTGAGAATTATTGGTGCATTTTGATATTATTATGCTCATCTAATTCTGAAGATTTAATTATCACCACTCCCAGTAATCTAGTCCGCGCCCGGCCAGTGGGAGACCTGGGTTCAATACTTGTTTTGTTTCTATTTAGTACCTATATCTTGATTTTCATAATAACAATTTTACTATAGGGCCTAATAAGTATCAAATCCCCTCAAGAGTAGATGCATTGATTTAATACTCAGGCTAACATGATTCCGAGAAAATAAAGCATACGCCTATGTTGTCTTGGTACCCCAATGTTCTTTTTATATTGTTGTTTTGTCCCGTATTGAATATTTTGCTTTCTAATAATTTAGGAACGCATAATGTTTACTGCTTTATTGTCTTCACAAAGCTTGAGTGGCTTTATTGTTGTTGCTTGATTTTAATAGAGTTGAGACACTGTGTGCTCTACTCTATTAGTGTTGAATCCAATTCCATATTTGGCCTATAATAGATTATAGAATTTAAATAAATATTTTGCTTTGATATTAATAAATTTGTCATTATAGGCCCTATTGATATAATTTATAAATAAGTATCTTTTACAGTTGTACTCTGGTACGATACAACACTCGCAAACATAAACGGTCCATATAAATGTTTATACGATCATCTGCGCCCCGCCCTATAGAATATCCGTACGTATTTTAATTATAAATTCTTATAAATCTATATTACAAATACTAGATTTTGAATTCATATTGAGCCACACAATACCCTAGCCCTACCTCTTCTTCACTAAGTGGTTCTACGACATATTGTCCCCCAAAACCTTATTTATTTACACTGTGCTGGCTTAAAACATGTGTAGGATCATATGGGTGTTTACAAAGGTATCCTCCTTAGGCGGCCATGACGGTGCTACGCCCCCTCGACACTAGCGCATTCTCTAGGTCATTGGAGTCCTCTATAGTCTAGGTGGAGGTCAAACTTGGCTGTCACCCATTGCTCATATAAGCCTAGGGCACAGAGCCTAGAGCCTAGAGCCTGTCTGGTGCGCATGACTGGCCATCGCTTGTGGCAGCTTTGAGTCATCACTCATCATTCTGACATGACTCCCCACCCAGCTCAGCCAGGCCTAGGTGATACAAACACTTCTAAATCCAAAGCACGTGGTCTAGGCATATGGGCCGTCGTTTGTTTATTTTAGTGCTAAACAGCTTGCCCAAACCTTGGACAGCCTGCCTAGGCCTAGAAGCCCAGGCTAGAAAATGACAGGGAACAAAGGCTACTTGTATATAGGGGCTAGGCTTGTCCAGGCCTAGGTAGTTACTTACACCTGAGGTTGCCCAAAGATTGTGTTGTGAACAAGACTCTGACTACGTACATATCACAGAGCCCGGAAACAAACGGTTTAGGTAAACCAGTTCCAGTGGCAGCTGGTGGGGTTTAAAATAGGCAGGGCAGAATATATTTGAATGGATTTGCGTGGGCTACAAGGGGTCTGGGGCGAAGCCCCAGCCGCCGGAGGTGAAATTTTTTTGGCATATATTTAGCTGCAAGACAGCCTTTACAGCAATTTGAGCAAGGGAGAACTATAATACACATAACACAAAAATATTTTCAATATTTTGTTGCGCCCTCTGAGAGCTTACGCCCCTAGGCTAGAGCCTAGTTAGCCTAATGGTTAATACGGGCCTGGGCACAAATCAGTTATCATTTAAAAATGGTAATTTGTCTAGGCTATATTTTTCGACCTCGCTTGTTAAGTAAAAGAAGATAATAGCAGCACATGCAAATTTACCTGGTAGGCTATTTTAATGCCTGTAAATAAGTTGTACTCTTCTTTCTTTGAACACGGCGAATTCCTCGATTACCCGCACAACGCAGCGCGTAACGTGTTCTCCTAACAGCTCTGGGCGGACTAAAATCTTGCCCATCCTGCCGGAGTTCCAACGCTTATTGCGAAGCAAAGATTCGGCTATTTCCGACTAAAACTGACTGCGCAGGCGCAACCTGGGCGCAACTTCGTCTAGCCCGTAGAAGGCTCATTCGAGTCAAGCGTTGTTCGCTGTTTCCTCACCGCGCGCGCGCGCGTTCACATTGAAAATACAAACTATTTGATTTTATGTAAATGTGTACCATGACGTCTACAACTCGTATTTGTGAGTGATTGTTGGTGGGAAAGAGTAGGAGGGGCACATGCCCCAATGCCCTTAAATGGTAGAGCCGCCTCTGACCAGTTTGGACTGAAAGGGTTTATCGAATAAGGTGTAGGATCACCATAGCAGAAAAACTTTGGCCAAAACGGTGTAGGCCTAATATTTTGTATAATGCCAGCCATGTTGAAAATTAGCACCACCTTTTAAATAAATATAATCAACTCTTATACATTCTATTAGAAGCTCTCTAATTCAACCTCACTCCACAAAGTATGATCGACTATTATGAAAAATGAAGTGTTATTATTATAGGCCTACCGGTAGTCTTATTAACATAACTCTTTCAACCCCACGTTGGGCGCCAGTTATCACGGACTCGTTGTATACTAATAGTAATTATACACCCACAGTTTGTGATATTCAACTAATCTTTTATTTAGAACAACTGGCCAATCTCTTTCTCTTCTCATCCACAGACATCAAAACACAACACTCTACAACTCTCTCAACAACAATACTATTTTGTAAACAAGGTCCTTGTCAGCTGGCCACAATGTAGGCTATCTAACATTTTACAGGCGGTGTCAATGGTACAGCAGAAGTCGCGAAAAATGATGTGTTTGTTGTAGCGGCGGTCGTAATTCGAAAGTCGAACTCTTGGATCGATATTTCGCGTTCTCATTTCCCTGAAATGGTTTGACATGTAGGCTATATCAACCACTGATCTGTCGAATCGAGTTTTGTGTTCTTAACTATTAAACTAGGCCCTAGGCCTAAAGTGTTACCATAGTGGCCACATCCGACAGGTACCTAGGCCTATATAAACAACTACAAACCGTTTCATCCCGAACCGATTTGACTAAACAGTTTTCGAGCTCTGTGATATACGTAATCTCTTTTCACCAAAAGCCTGTGAGGCATGCAACACTGACCATCGAGTCTGTCTAGGCTAGGCTAGCTAGGCTAGGCCTAGGGACGAAATTACTCTCACTGCCTTAGTCAGTGTAAGCCTAGCCTTGCCTAGACCTAGGCCATAGGCCTATTTCGCACCTAGACCAACTTCAAGCATGTTTAATCTACTATGCCTGCATGTCTGTCAACAAAGCGATGACCAGACTACCTTACCTAGGCCTACGCCCATCCTTCGAACACAATAAGCCCAACCAACACAAAGCTAACCTCACTTTTCTGTGACTTGCCTGGCCACTAAAGCATAGGCCTAAACAAATAATCTAGTTTACCTATGATCAACAAGTTGCAATGATGACAATACTTACTTCCAATCAACCTACGTTCTTTCCTTAATGCTTGTTTATTCACCTAGGCTAGCCTAGGTCCTGTCGCTTCCTTTGTTTCATTCTAGACATAACGCTGTGGTCAAGACGTAGCCTGCCGCCACCTTCGCTTCGCTAGGGCGCACCTATTATTATAATGACGTCACTGGTCTATTCGTTGTCTGGTGCTATGCGCAGCCGCATTGGTCTATTGGAAATAACGATTGCTGATCAGTGGCGCTTTTAACGTCAACGTGCAAGACTTCATTCGAGCGGGCCAAGTTTAAAATTGTTTTACTGTGACAACACTAAAAAAGGAAATTTCAAATCTCACTCTAAAGATACAATTTTTTGGACACCTACTTCTTCTTTTTTTTGTGATCACAATTTGAACACACCTGGATCGACCAAGATGACAATTTGATCTGCTTTATCATCAACACCGCCTAGCTAGAGAACAGCTGAGCAATGATTGTCTTGAAGAAAGTTCTTGTGCTGGAACTTCTTCGGTTCATGGGCCCCCAAAAAACTTGGTTTTTTCCTTGGTTTTTCATGCTTTTAGTATCGCGTAAAATAATTATTATACCAACAAATTCTTCAACTTTTTTTTGTTGTCGAAACTCCTTTTCGGTTGAAACTGAAAGTCCTTTATTTATTTAAAATTGAAACTTTAGGCCCTAAAGGTTTTTTTCCCTCGATTTGTTTAGTCGGGAAACACTCCCGTAGGTGTAATTGATATTATTTACTACAATTCAGAAATTAAAAATGAGTTTTTTCCCGTGGTTCGATTCCCGGTTGGGGCGGACTTTTTTAATTTCTGAATTGTAGTAAATAATTTTAAAGGTTTTGTTGATTTGTTTTTTTGTCGAAAACAAGTTGTTTCTTTTGGGGCCCATGAACCGAAAAGTTCCCTTGTGCTGCTCGCATTGCTGTTAATTCGTGTCGAATCAGGTTCGAGTTTTACAATTTGATTATTAAAAATATTATATTAACTTTTAACCCTTATTTTGTACCCAAGTAGAAATTGTCGACTCATGTAGACAATTATTGAAACAAATCCTTTTTGTTAGTAGACCTATATACAAGAATATTATAAATCAGCAAACAATAAAATATGATACCAATTAAAGGTAAAGGTTACATAAATAAATTGAATAATTATTATGCTAAAACCTAAACAACGACCGTATCATCAAAAACATCGCGTTTTCTTTATTCCGGTAACGGTAACTAACTGAGTTCGCGAGGAAAGTATTGAGAGTGGTACAGAGGATTGAGAGGGGGGGGGGGATGGCTTGATCAGGGTTGTCCTGGTGTATATACTATATAGGCACACATGAAGATTTATTTTATTAGGTACCTACTCGTATCAATATACTAATATGAATTTATCATGAAACTTTCTAGGATCTCCCTTTTCATGTATTTTTTTGATCAATCATTATTTAGATTTTTAATGAAAAACGTTAATGCCATCAAAATATCGATAGCTATTTTCCCAAGCGTTTGCAAACAGATCAACCTAGAATCACTTTTGTTTGTTTATACTTGATTGAAGGTATGTCGAGTTAATACACCGATGTAGATTTTATTAAAACTATTTTCATTCGTTGTAAACTTATTATGTTTCATTGGGTATGTCCATTAACAGAGAATGACACACACACGTGACATCTCGCACAAAGCTATTCGCTCGCCCAGGAAGCAACAGTTGAAAACAAAACTGTGCATAGTTTGTCAAGAAAGCATTCATGGAGCTTACAGCCGTAGATTGAAAATTATGTGAAAATTTGTGACTAAAAATGTCCAAAATCGATTTATTTTTGAAGAAATAATTTAGAAACAGTGTAGTGCATAAAACACATGTCCTATTGCATCGTTGATTTCTGGGGGTGACTGGTGATCGACAAGAGAATGAAGGACAAATTACGAAATGTTATAACTTATTTTTTGCAAGTTTCGAACCCACGTCCTTTGATAATAATAAATGCTTTGAACAGCTCTGATAACAACCCACAACGATATTACTGGAAAAATAATGTGTTTAAAAAGTGTGTAAGGAACCGAGGTATAAAATTCCAATATTCTCTAATCCTAGCTGCAAACCTTCAATTAGAATATCTGTATCTCCCACATTAGTATCTTAGGTTAGCACTTGGAGCGAACAGCGAGAGGTCGAGCGCCTCAGCTTGTTTACCTCCTGAAGACGGAAGCAAGCACTTGTCTGCTTTAGGGCCGGAAGTTAAAACATCAAACGACTGGGACTTGAACTCAGATCCCCCCACTTCCTTCCTAGAAGGGGGGCTGGCAAGTTAATAACGTCTGGCTCAAGTGCAGCAAGTCGTACCGGGTAATGCTTCGAGCACAAATAACTAATTGCAATTCGTTATGTAACTAATTATTCTGGTGGCTAGCTTTTGCGCTGGATCCCAATCAAATAAATTGAATTATTTCTAGCGTGTGTCTGACATGTTGCAAGCTGTAATGAGATATGGGTGTGGATCTTAGACCATCTATACCCTTCGGGGTGTATCTCTATATGGTCTAAGGTGTGCATGGAATAAGTGCATAACAAGTGAGACACCCAACGACCCTAGTGAACGAGGGTATAATTCGTCAGGTTGCGCCTAAATTCAAGCCATAACAATAGGTTTTCCATGGTGATAGCACGGACACCAGTATTGAGTCTTTGAAGTTTGAACATTCCCCCCAAACTACTTGTGCATGCACACGTGCTAGAGGGGCGTGGGAGAGTGATTGATACGGTGTAATTGATCATAAGAGTACTGACTGCCGTGTGAAAGTTAGAGTTTGAGGAAGAAGGAAACTGACGTAATTAAGGGTTTAGCCACATGTAAATACTGGCTGAAAAGAGACTAAACAAACTGAGATTATAATTTGGGCTCAGCTCAGCACATTACATACATATCTTGACTTTGACTGTTATTTTCCTATGGAATGAGAACATAGGTGAATATAATCTTGGTCTATGCTCCTACATATTCACGTAATTATATCAAATACGATAAAAAATAATTTGAAATAAAGTCAACCACCAAAGGCAATGTATGTAACGAGTATAAGAAATAAAAAGGGCACAAATACTGTGTGTAGCTAATAATAATGATTATTGATCTCAATTGATTATTATGATAGAATGAAAAGTATGAATAACAGAAGAATGGATGAGTTTTAGGAACTGCAGGGGCGCCGATTATGTGGGTGCTCAGGGGCTGAAGCACCCCTCCAAACAATCCTGACTAAAATAAAAGTTAGGCCTATAACTATCTAAGTTTTGAGGTATTAAAAAAAATGTTTCTATTTTTCACTTGGAAGCAATCAAAGTGATTAAAACAATGTTTTTGCATTTTGAAATATTTTTGCAACTTTAATGGTAATCACAATTGAAGTAACGAAACAATATCCACTGTTTCTTGCAGTCAGCTACAACACGAAAGGGGGGCGCGGGGGTCTTTGTTTATTGCTGATTCCATATTTTTTTTTTACGGTTTTCTAGTTTTAACTGTAAAAAAATGCATTTTTTTGGTAACATGATGATCTATCTGGTTAGTGTTCCAATTCTCTTGTTGGTAGTTTCTAGTTTTTTGCGGTACAAAAATACAGTATTTCGGTATTGCATCCAGCCCCCTATTTTTGTCTATAACGCACTAAATGCACTCTAAAAACGTGATTTTTTTTACATTTCGCCTGCGGCGCTAATGTTGGGGACTCCTGCACCCCAAACCCCCCGTGCTTGGTCCCTTCTCCACGAAGTTGAGCACCCCTCGGAATTTTAAAAAATCCGGCGCCCTGTTAGGAAGTGTAAGTAAGTGTAAGTGCCAGGAAAAGAGGTACAAGTGAACGATGCTAATAAAAGTGCGTAGTGGGTTCTGTCTCCGAAGTCGCACTAAGTATCGATAAAACAAACCCCTGAGCAAGGAATCTATTGAGGAGTGTCTAAATATAGCATGGGCTGACCTCTGGCGTGCATGTTTCTCATCACTGGTAGATGTAGCTATATCTTGCATCTTGCATCCTTGCAGGGAAACGTTGCAAACATTGCGGGTACGATTATGTAATTGGTTCACACTAATGTTCGAGATAAGCATGTGAACTTGAAAGCGTTACGTAGTTTGTGATTGTGGGTTGTTTGTTTCTAACTTTAGGAAACTAGGAGCATTAAAATCCAAGTTACGGACATTTTTACAGTCAATTTTGAGGAGGGATTTCAAAGTATCAAACTCAAAGATTTAGCCAGAAGCTAAGCATGAGCAGCAGATACGTACACGACCATCGTCTTTATCCCATAATATCAAATTTAACTTATGATATTAGGAATAACTAGGAATAGCCATAATAACCAATATTAAATACTACATACATCATTTAAAATAGATTAGAAATTACTTGCGTTGGATGCAATCAATACATTTCAGTTTTATTCCAAAATGATCATGTTCTTCTAAAATTTTGATTCATTCTCAAGCACCAATATTAATTGTCTTGCACCGATGATATAAGACTTTTCGTATTTGGTCCAGTTTGCAAGTATTTCCATTCTTCATGCAAGAAGTACGTATCGAGCTGCAAGACCATTTTATAAATAATAAACAAAACAAATCTTTCATAGCCAAGCCAGTCCAATTTCTCCTTCTTTTACTTCTCAGTTTCTTCTTATGCCTTGAAATAGTGATATATTTATTTTCATTAATTCTACGACCTTGGCTAACTTCTAATAACATTGTTATTTCTATTTAGATTCTTATCCTGTTGCACAATTCATGTTTCCTTCTTACTCGCCTACTAGTTCATTTCATGCAACATCTCCGAACTCATATCCGTGATTCCTTCATACGCTCCCTTTCCAAATCACTCCAAGCTGTCAGTTCAAAGCTCCACATGAACCGCGTGTAAGAGCTTTGGCATAAGCGCGCGTCAACCAATAGTGTTCGTAGATTGCCAGGAAGTTAATCTGCCCTCACACCTCACACCTTACCCCTCACACCTCACACCTTACACCGCGCAAGTGAATTCCTTGCACGTGCAATGGTGAATAAAGGTAAATAGCCTTGTGTTGACCTTGAATGGACGCGTCATGAATTTTGGGGACATACGTGGAATTAATTAAGAAATGAATATTTTGTGCGATGAGGTATTACAACGACAAATCGAATACATCGATTTGATGGTATTGATATAGGAACCAAACCATGCATGTAGCAAATTATTTATATTCTCTATCGATTACAATAATTACAAAAATAGTGTTATAAAACAGTCGTTTTTTTTGTATGAGGACTCCTCTTTACGTGTAAGAACTACAATGATTCAAAGGAACTATAGGCATACTAGGGTTCCATTTTTACTTTTATTATTATTTATTCATAATTTATTTATTATTTATTTAACGTCTATCCTATTCAGTTATAAAAACTGATTTACAAAGGAGGACAACTAAATAAATATAATTACATAGATGCAGAAACAACAATAAACTACATTTAAGTAAATATTTGAAATAGTAGCATTACAACAACAATGCATTAAACACAACAATTTTGGAAACAAATAAAAAATGATATTAAATGCATTTAATGAATGAATCAAATAAAAAGAAGGGTGGGGAATGAAAAGAAAAAGAACAGAAAAATGAAAGAAAAAAAAGAAAAGAAAGGAAAAGAAACAGAAAGAAAACAAAGAAAGAATGACAAAAAGGAAACAGAAACAAGAGAAAGAAAGAAAAAAAAATCTTTTGCATTTATTTTATTTTTATTTATTTGTTAAACGCCTTATTCTATTCCAGATTACAAAATGATTTGACAAGGGGAACAACATAAGCATCGTAATTACATTCATGCAGACATTAAACTATAATAATTTACAACAACATTTGCATAAAACACAATAATTTTGGCAACAAATTCAAAAAGGATCAAAAATAAAAAAGGGGGGAAATAAAAGAAAATAAGAAAGAAAAGGAAAAAAAGAAAGAAAGAAAGAAAAAATTAAAAAAAGAAAAACGGGAAAAAATTATTAGATGATACCACTCAACGAATATGAGTTTTGCCAAAATTCAGGAACAGCAAATCAGGGAGTAAGGAACAAATTTTTTTCTTTTTATGTGTTGTTTTGTAGTCTGTTTTTTGTTTTGTTGATTTTTGTTTTTTTGGTTTTACTCGATTCAAATGGTGGCACTATATTTGGCTAAGACTGTAAACAGCGTATAGTATTCAGCCCATCTCCTGTGAAGACTAATAGTATACTATTCAAATAAAACTAAATAATTAGAATTAATAATGTCTTGCTATTAAAGTTTTATTACAGATGGTACTATTTTGCTACATGTCATTAGATCGATAGGCAACTGCTCAAACGATAGAATGAAATACTGTTGATTCTCTAGGTTTTGAGATCAAATGAACAGATGTACATCTAATAAGTATTGTTGATGGTGTCATTGTCAGTGTCGTAATTACGGGGGGGGGGGGGGGGAGCACAATTTTATTTGATGTGACTATGAGGTATTTATTTAGATTTCTACAGATACTATACACAGATATTACATACATACAGATACAGATATTATTTTGAATTTTTTTCATACATCTTTCAAAAGGTTTTTGTAAAAAAAATATCGTTTAATACTCCAATCACACTCTTAAGGAATGAAAAACTGGGGGGGGCCATCCCACCAGACCTCCCATTGTGCACAATCATGTACTTTACCCAATATTCTAAACTGAATGGTCGTACCTTACGAAACATTGATCTCTTGAGGTTACAGAAATTTTCGCCCCGTAAAATCAACGGCTATAGTTACACCACTGGTCATTGTGGTGTGTGTATCGCGCTTTGGTAGAAACTACGAATTGTAATTTTCAAAATTGCTTATTGCTTATCGCAAGTAAGAAAACTAAAATATATAACAGTAAATATATTGACAACTAACTGTATTTTCCACTATATTATCGTGTCCAACTATTCCCCCGTGTTTGTCCTATAGTCTCGCTTACTCAGTCTTGCTCTCATCCTGACAACACATTATAATAACAGGTACGTGTTACTAAGCTGCATGATTTACTGCGTGAATCCCGATGTGACTCATGGCATTGGATTGGTCACTCTGACGCAACGATCTAACTTTGCTAGATCGTATTGTGAATGGCAATCCCGGTATTTCCTCTTACCTTCTCGGCTCTGCAGCATATTCCACATCTCCACCAGGCGACTCCATCACATCTCTCTCTTCAACAACTTTCGGTAATCTTTTACTTCACTTCACAGGCACATCCATAGTAAATGAACTGGCCGATAATCATGTATTATAATGTATTGCGCCGTAAGATGTAAAAATTCAAGAAACACAATGTTGATTTTATATTTTAAGATTTAATTTAAAATGTTTGTACAGTGTATTTAATTTAGTTTTCAATTTTTTATTTGCGTTCGAACACAAATTTGATTTGGACATTACAATTCATGCCAACGAATTAGAGTATTGTTAAAATTAACATTTTACAAAAAAATGTATTTCTGATTAATTCTACACTAACATTTTTAAAACATTACGAAAATCCATAGCATGAGGAAATCTCTCCAACTTTTATTATTCGCCATCTTTCTATTATCAATACAGTACTAACCGAATTACATTGATGTCCTACTTGATCTTGAGAGATCTTGAGATTGTATTGAAAAGCGAGGGAGAAGGAGAGGGGGGATAGAAAATAATTGGAAAACATGATATTTTACTGCACTCCTCGCGAGTAACGGACATATTATAATATCATTCAAAATGCGAGGAAATTGAACAAAGAGGAAAATAATAACAGTAAACAATATTATTAATCTGGCTATTGATGAACTTACAGACAAGACAAAAACTGTAATTTGACATCGTAGCTTAATTTCGATTTGTTAAATTTTTTTGACAAGTTGGATTAAAATGTTACCTTTAAAATAGGCCTCCGCATTTATGTGTGATCCCTCTTCAGGTGATAACTATGTAATTTTGAGTGTTTGAATTTTAAGGAAGGAATATCCAATAAATGTTAGTCACCTCAATGCCTGATGGAAAACGTTTAGGACTGCCGGTGATTGATATCGACCGACGCCCGTCCGAAGCGACATACTTTATCTTCAGTATAGGTGCATGATTCGCTTCTCATTCGCAGCCATCATCATCCAACGCATGCATCCATAACATATTCAAACAATTAAGTTATTTCTTTACTGCAACAAATTGAATAAACAACTTTAATAGAAGGCTAACCTTAATACTTCCTTATTGCTCCTACCTTGTCACTTACTTATAAAGAGTAAACGTAATAGCTGTTTACATTAAACGGAGTCGCGTTTACAGCGACGCATCTGGTGTAATGAAGGAAGGAAATTGACGCAATGCAGTCTTGAAAGACTTACTCTAGCAAACTGTTCTTCTACTAGGTTGATTTGATAATTCGCACGCTCGCTCGTCCAGAGCGTAGATCGAGCATGCATACCTGCCAAATGTAGGAAGGGAAGCCGGCCGGCCGGCCGCCATCTTGGAGGTACTCATTTAGACTAAATAAATTAAATAATCAACACGTGTCCTAGCACGTGAAAAGATTTTCTGAATTGAGAAGTCGATTTGATCGTTGTATTCTTGTAGTTTGTGCACTTAAACACAACGCACATTGGCACGTTGTGACGTAGTCGTAACTGAAGTCAATTTATTACCTGTAACATGACTGCCGCGCGCACTAGTTTGGTCAGAGCTAGGCCACTGGTAGGCTTTTAGCATTGCTGTTGTATATTAGGTGTTTGTTGTTATTCATGATCGTACACGGTACACGTCAGTCAGCCTACTAATTCATCCCCGTTCGAGCGAGCTCAGGTCGTTGAGATTTATTTGAACAACACCCCCAACCCTCATAGCAGATCCGTGTCCGAGTGACACCCCAACAATTGTGATCACATCTTGAAGTTTGACCACTGTCCAACCACTTTGCAGCGCCACTGAGTGGACAAGTTGGCATTGTGGTGAGAGCCTTAGAAATAATCTCCAGTCATGATTAACGTATACCGAGGAAACAAACCATCAATCTCCCAAATCAGAGCAAAGTGCGTGCACATGCACACATTGTCTTGACTTCATGACATCTTGCTCAATTGCAACCTTCCTCCTTGGCCAAGCTCAAAGCTGTATCGCGCAGTAAGTTATTGTGTTGTTTATATCACTGGTAGGATTGAGTAATTATGTTTGCTATTGCATCATTGCCTTACATAACAAGCCACTACTACGTGCTTGATAAGGGTGCATGGCCATTACTCAACACCCGATAGAGTACAATTGCAATAGCCACAATGCACATGCAAGGTCGATTATTCGCTGGACTATAGGACAACTTATTTACAAGTTGCATTCCTATATGCAAATGTCCTGTTTACTATCGACACACACGCCATCGGCGTTTGCTTTACGGTATACAATCGCATCATAATTCCCACCTTTTTATGTTGGTTGTTTGTTTATGGTTTTCAATGAATTTGCGTTTATTTAATGATTTTCTTTAAGTAGCAATGCCTTACAGTGTTTCACTGTTTAATTTGTAACCGCAAATCGAAACTAACTCAATTGGTAAAAACACATTAGTAATCTTATATATATATATATAAATAAAGTAAGCCCTATACGTAATACTTGTTACTGAAAAGTATAATACTCAGCAGGATTTATATACGACCGTCACATCAATGAAGTAAGTTACACTACTTGTTCTTCTGGTGTGGCACACTCCTTATATTGTCTTCCTTTGCATTAGACGATAGATTTGTGCGGAAAACACCAACTAGAGGCAAAGTAATGGATGAAACTTCATATACATACATTCATAATATGTACATATATTATTACTTATTTATTTTCAATGGTTACCATTGCGCATTACACTTTTTACTATTTATTATTATTATTATTATTATTATTTATTATTATTATTATTATTATTATTATTATTATTATTATTATTATTTATTTATTTTATTTATTTTATTTTATTTATATTAGTATAGTACCCAAAACACGCACAAACTTATTCAAAACATTGTCATCTTTTTACATCCATACACCGTCGAATCAGAAAATATATTTTCCTTTCAATTATAATTTCATTTCCTTTTATCCGACTTTCTTCTTTGTTCTTTTAGAAATATTGTGTTTTAACTAGCATGCGACGAGTCGTGTTTTTTGTACGGAAATGTCGCCACGTGGCAACGTGTAGGTTTGTCTTGTTGTTATGGAATAAGATGCAGAGCGGAGGCAAAATATTTGTGCGCAGATAGATCCGATTGTTTACTGTGCTCCATTCAAGGATACATAGGACAAAGGGAATATTTTCAATCAGGTAGTTTATACATCCATGTTATTGACGATCTGAAATCAACAGCACTGAGAACGAAGCTAGAAATCTCAACGGAAAGCTATACGATTCGAGCCGAAAATGTTCGTACGTACTTTCCGAACTATACGCCTTCATTGTTCCAAAATATTCAGGAAGGTTGTACGGAATTAATTACACCTACGGGAGTGTTTCCCGATTAATGAAATTGGGAAATTCAGGAAGGTGGTATACTAATACTAGTACATGACTTGTTTTTTTTTAATAAAAAAATTGGCCTCGTTTGGTCACACATTTGAAAAATCAAAATATCGAACAAAAATACAATTTTGTATGCATTTTGAGGACTCGCACGAATTAGAAAACAGTGAGTTGAATGAAAAAGGGCTATGTACGACAAATAAGTATATCTGTCGGGCCTCGGGAAGGGCTGCAACTGCGTGGAGTGACGTCACGGAAAGAGGCCGACTGGCGAGCGCTCGTAGCACGGCGCGCATAGGAATAACACGGCGCGGAACAAATAACTGATTACTTTGTGCCCTAACATGCATGTAGCACAGTTGGGATTGAGTTAGGGATCGAAGAGAACCAAATTTGTTCCGCGATCACATCATTTGACAGCTTAATTGGCACATGAAGTGAACCTACGACATTTCTTACTCTTTCAGTAGGCATACGTAACTATAATCTTTCACGTAGTATAGATTCGAATGAAAACACTCAAAACATGTGATTGGAAACTTGGATTATTATTGTTTTGTTATTTTACATAATATTAAAGTATTCAGGAATATTATTTAGGATTATACTTTTTAATCACGTTGTATAATGGTGGTCATTCTAAATTCAATATGAATTACATTTGAATAAAGTTTACTGCAGCTAATAATAGATCGTAAATTGGTATAATTAATTGGCAAAACTTAATATTATTATATAGTTGTTGCGAAGCAACTAAGCTGATGTTGCCCAGTAAGGGTTTGAATTGTATTCATCGTTATTACGATTTGCACCAC
Organism: Sweltsa coloradensis; assembly: GCA_024449915.1. Taxonomy (NCBI): domain Eukaryota; kingdom Metazoa; phylum Arthropoda; class Insecta; order Plecoptera; family Chloroperlidae; genus Sweltsa; species Sweltsa coloradensis. Next base: position 54,051 of record JAMZAV010000271.1, read on the forward strand.
GAAATCTGTGGGCCATTTGAGACCACCTTGGTCAATTTCTTTGGTGTATTTTAACACTTCTTTATTAGTAGGACTTTTAACGTTCAACTTCCGATCTTGGATTAACTCTTTAGAACATTGAGATCAATAAAGAACTTCGCTCGAACCTCTCGCTACGTAGCCGGCAACGAATATTAGGCCATTGTACATTCATGTGACACTTCGGCAAAGTCACATGTGTGTATTAGAGCATCGTCAAAGTATTCGAACACATTTTCATCTGACTTGTCTTCATCGGCACTCTTCGAACACTTTTCGAGGAAATCTTTCAGTTGATAACTAAGTTTGAAAGAATTGAGTTTGTTTTCTGACTCCTAAACTTGGTTTCCTGAAATCTGGTAATTAACTTCTCGCCGAGTGTCGAGAAAAATACGATAAAATAAATAAATAAATTACCTCCGCTCCTCTGTCTGTATTGACAGAATGTAGCTTCCAAAATATGATTAGTTTAAAACTTTCCAAGTGGAAATAAGCTTTACTTGGAAACGAAAATATGACGATAATAAACCGGATACAGTCAGCGCTGGATTGAGAATTTGAAGGGAATTTTAATTACTTTCTTGTCTTGCAAGAAGCGTAAAAAAAAATCGTTGCAGAATACTTTATTGTATAGGATGTAATCGTAACAGGCATCAGATGGCCAGGAATACCGTGGAAACAAATTAACTTAGATGATTTTGTGCAGCGCGCAATGCTACAGCATAGCGCCTCGCGCCGTGACGTCACAGCGAGGATCGAGAGCCAGTTGCAGGCCTGGAGAGCGAAGCGATTTGCTCGGGAGCACACACACACATCTAGACGGAAAGGAAGAAGCCCATCAGGCTCTTCCTAGTTTATCATATTCTTTTCTCTCTCATTCTATCTTTACGTCATAGTTTTCCGTCACATTTATGTTCTTCTTGTTTCTCGTTTTTGAGAAAATATATCCTTTTGGAAGATGTTTTCTCTCCCCTATCGGTTCAATTATAAATAAATAAATAAATAAATAAATAAATAAATAAATAAATAAATAAATAAATAAAATAATTAATTTAATATATAATATATATAATAATAAATAATATATAATAATAGTAATTAATATTTAGGGAAAACCTTATAGAAGACTCTGATTCGGGAGGTCCCAGTTTCGAATCCCGTCGAGACCAGCATCTTGATTGAAGGTTTTTCCTCAGGTTTTCCTCTGTCGTTAATGCGAATACAAGGGGATTGAGTCCTCTTAAACAGCCCTCGGACATCCCTTCACAAATATCCTAACTTGAAGAGGTGCATATTATATTGCACCCTGGGTAGGCTTACCACGGAAAAATACAATCACGAAATTAACAAATTCATTTTCAAGCCTGGGCGAGTTGATTTTGTAAATTTCTGGATTGTATGAAATATTATCAATTCCACCTATACAATAGTTTTTTCCCGACTGTTAAAATCGAGGAAAAATAGTCCTTATGGAAGGGTATAACCACGTAAGTGTAATATGTTATCTTTGGTATAACCAAACCATAAACCTGATCGCATATTTTGTTTTTTTTATCTATTATTTGGCACCGTCCTCCACTAACCTTTCTTCAGTACTTGCAGCACTAACGTAAGCTGCAAGCCTTATTTTATAAATTATAATATTTTAACTGTCCCATGTATCTACATATATAACGGCTTGATTTATTGGATGAGCGAAGCGAAGACTTAAATTTCACTCACCCCTCAAAAAAATTGGCTCAGGTGTTTTTTTTTGTGTGGTATTTTTGTCTGTTTGTTCGCGCTCTACCGGGCAAACGGCTTATGCGATCTTGATGAAAATTTGAGGGGACCTTCGAAATCTCTGAACTTAGACTTGCCACGTTTTTGGGTACAATCGATTAAATATTTCTTATGGTAATCGTACTTTTACGATTTATTTCGATTTTTAATGAGATTTTCCGATCTTGATGAAACTTTATGGGAACACTGAAAATAACTGAAATTATATATTTTACGATTTTAGAGGCATTTGAAGAAATATTTCTCATAGAAATCGTACTTTTACGATTTTTTTCTAAAGCTCATCCATCAACGCGACTGGAAAAAGCGTTAGCGAAGCGGCCTAGTATAAAGAAAAATAAACATTGTTTTACGAGTGTCAATGATATACATGATCACAACACCAGACATATGTGAATAACTTTTATCAGTGCAAATTTTCCTTGACACTCGTAAGAAGGGATTCTATTGTATACATCTGGACAACGTTTTACCACCAAAAATTAAATCAAATCATATACTTTAGGCAGTTTTAAAAGAGCTACAAAACACTTTTTATTTACAAATGGTTTTTATTCAGTGCAAGAGTATTGACAATGTTAAACCCCGTCTTATGAGGGAGGTTATGTTTAATTATTATGTTTTTGGATGAGCGAAGCGAAGATTCCATTTCACTACACTGGAGAAAAAAATCCGGAATGTTTTTTTTTTTCTTTTCTTTTTTTTCTTTTTGTATTTTTGTGTGTTTGTTAACACGATTCCGGCTAAACCAATACTCCGATTGCGATGAAATTTTATGGAGGCCTTCGAAATCTCTGAACTTAGAACTGCCACGTTTTTGAGCGCAATCGGAAATTTTTTTCTTATAAAAAACGCAATTTTACGATTTTTTTTCGATTTTTAAAAAATTTCTTCGACTTATAACACTTACATGCTTTATCCGATTGTAATGATTTTTTAACAGAACCTTGATTTTATGAATTAAGATATTCGTGTGAAATTTGAGCGTCATCGAAAAACTATTTCTCATGAAAATCGAATTTTTACGTTTTTTTTCTTTTTTAAAACAATTCTTTGACTTTTAACACCTACATGCTTTATCCAATTGTAATTATTTTTTCATAGAACCTTAATTTCATGAATTAATATACTCGTGTTAAATTTCAGCGTAATCGAATAATTATTTCTTATGAAAATTGCAATTTTACGATTTTTTTGCTTTTTTAAAAATTACGTAAAAATTACGATTTATTACAAAAATTAAGTTAATTTTTAATTTTATTTAAAAAAATCTACGACTAAAATGATTTTTTCACAGAACAACAGAAAATCCGCGTAACACAATGCAGCTCAATGCACCAATTACGCTCATCCAACAACGCGGCGGGACTTAAGCGTTTTCCTAGTATTTTAATGTTTTGTTTTTAAATTTAATGCTGTAATGACTTGACGTGTTTAATATATTTGTAAAAATGAAAAAGAAATGAATAAATGAATATGAATAATTACTTATGATGTATACGGTCGTTTGACAACGAAAGTCGTCAAATTTGCACCTTGGTGGGGTTCAAACTTGAACCTTCACCGATACTCCTGCCAATTGATCAATCGTATAGTCACTGGAAAAACACACCTATTCTGTTGACTTCGTTGTGATTTTTGAGAGCCCTGGTGAAAATTTCTTAGGAAATCATGTCAAATAATTGATTTGTAATGTTCACAGATAACTTCAGATGGGATGGTAATTAAATAATGGGAATTTAAGAATTTCAATACGTAACAAGATTCTCATTGAGATAATAATAAATTCGATTGTTTATAGTAGATTCAATGTTACGGCTGCATGTCGGAACGCGCGTATAGAGGTCTCAAAAAGGGACCGTTCCAATTTATAATTTGCAGAACCTACGGGGAAATTGATTTAAAAAATCTATTTCTAGAGCCAATTGATGGAGAAGTACTATGATAAATGGCAATAAACCTGCCATCTCCACACACAACTGAAATACCTATATCATACTGAAAACTGGTCAGGTATAGGCTGAGGCTAAGATTGTGTTTTCATAGGAGAAGGTCGCGAGTTCGTTATCCGGTTACGAAGAAATAGCCATTCATTACTTTCTATTCTTTCTAAACTTATACGTGAATTATGAATTCAAATAGTGACATAGAAATCGTTATTAACTATGTCATTAATTTAGGGTTAGGCATATACGGATATTTGTTTGCAATTAAGTACATCTACACTCTACAGAATACATACACATTTTGCAATGAGTTAATTGTTTAATTGTGATTTTTATACCTTAAATCATTTTCATATCTATTAATTCATAAATTGAAAATAAATTCAAGATTGATTTGTTTGAAAAGTGGTTGTTTGGTCACACAATACTAATTAACATATCAATAACATTGATCACTTCGCATCGTTCACAATTTATTACTTAGGGCAACGTTGTTTTGAGAACCAGGAGAGTTATAAAACATATTAATTTGTCATTCGATGTGTAACTCACTCCAGCCACACCCATTACATGAGGGAGAGAAAGATAACTAGTATTTTTAGAAACTTCCACATGTACGTCACCAAATACTATTGGTCTGAGAGGTGCGATCGATTCAGATTTCTAGACATTTCCACTCACGTGGCTAACATGGTTGGCGTAGGGTAGACAATACACGTGATGTCGTTGACGTCACTCTCCATTCACTTCCTCTTGCTACAGGTGGTATTGACTGTTGGGGCAGCCCCCCTCCCCCCCACCCCTCCCGCCAAGAAGGTGGCCTGGCCGAGACAATACCATCGGCAACACACACATGGTTTATTATATAAAAAAGTATCAGTCTAAATTACAGTCTGCTATTAAATTTTGAATCGATGTTTAACAATATTTTGGTGTGTGTTAACAATGTCCAAAGAGAGTAAACTTTGATAAAAGTAATTTTCAATTTGATTACACTTCAAAAGCCATCAACAGCAGAAAGTGGAGAATTAAATTGCTTTTTTAAAGCTATTATTGAATGTTTTGTTTCCTAAAGTTTGCAATAATTTACCATTGATCGACAATATTATTAATGCGAGGAGGGAGAACACGCCTCCCTCGGGAATCAAATTACACCTCCCTGTTCGCTGTTAACACTGATTTAGCCTTCTTGATAAATTATGTTTACCTGTTAGCAAGCTACAGTCTACACGAATCAATCTATTATGTCAGAATATTAATTTTAGTGAGTTTTAGGGAGCGAAGGTTCCCTTTAGGTATCACTTTTCTGTCCGTCCATCCCTCTGGGCGTGTCACGTCGCACGCTAAAACCGAACATGACCTCCGATTGACAAGCGTTTTGTAGCTGACATTGCCCTTCAACAAGGATGATACCGAACATTCTTGGTGACCCTGTGGTTGGGGGGCGGGGCTAGCCCTCAGATACACGACGTATTTTTATACTCGGCACCTCCACCATTCGACTTGAACGCGGGGACAAGCGTGGTGTGATGTAATAACGGTAAACTTTGTTCCTTGTTTGGGTAGTCTACTGGTCACCAGTGCTTGTTATTCAACTATTATACTCCACCTAATCCATAAAAAGACTGGGAGTAAATAAATTATTTGGAAAGTTTTGACACACCCACAACTATTCAAAGTTATTTGTAAGTCAGTCCAGAATTCGCCTTATAATTTGGGTACACTTGAATAGAATTATTGTCGGGATTGACGGATCCAGGAATAAAGCCCTTGGCCTCGTGAATTAAGGTCACATATACTAGCGCTTAGCCACATCTATAAAAATAATGTATTCTTAACATAACATCACGTCAATACATTATTCTGAAAAGAAGAATACGGTGAGCATTTGTAAACCTATATGTTGTTGTTATTGTTGTTGTTTTTTTGATTTTGTTTTAATTTTTATAATGACTAAGTTACATGATGCCATAACAAAAAAAAAAACGTTTCCCATTTGTACTGCAAGTGTAATCTAATATAGATCAGATCATTCAGTTTTGCCTACTGAAGCTAATAAAAATAAAAGTTGCTTATTGATCTTCACAGATTACGAGTTGTTTTACTTGTATTTGTTTTGAGAGAGTCGTGTACCGGTTGAATCGCGTAGTGAAATGGAATCGAGTATCCTGAGCAATGATAACTAATCCGCTCAGTGATTGAACAAAACGTATTTGATCGTACAATCCCTTTGGTTGCCACAGTGGAGTCTTCTGTTTGCTTCAGCAGGTATTATTGGATGAGCGTAGAGAACGTAAAGAGCGAAGCGAAGATTCCATTACACTACACTGGAGGAAAAAAATCCGGAATGTTTTTTTTTCTTTCTTTCTTTCTTTCTTTCTTTTTTTCTTTCTTTCTTTCTTTCTTTTTCTTTTCTTTCTTTCTTTCTTTCTTTCATTTTTTTTCTTTGTATTTTTGTGTGTCTGTTAACATGATTCCGGCTAAACCGATACTCCGATTGCGATGAAATTTTATGGAGGCCTTCGAAATCTCTGAACTTAGAACTGCCACGTTTTTGAGCGCAATCGGGAAATTTTTTCTTATAAAAAAACGCAATTTTACGATTTTTTTCGATTTTTTAAAAATTTCTTCGACTTATAACACCTACATGCTTTATTCGATTGTAATGATTTTTTCACAGAACCTTAATTTTATGAATTAAGATATTCGTGTTAAATTTGAGCGCAATCGAATAATTATTTGTTATGAAAATTGCAATTTTACGATTTTTTTCTTTTTAAAAAATTACGATGAATTAAAAAAAATTAAGCTAATTTTTTATTTAATTTAATTTAGAAAAAAAAAAATCTTCGACTAAGTATTGATTTTTTCACAGAGCAGAAAATCCGCGTAACACATGGCAGCTCAATGCACCAATTACGCTCATCCAACAACGCGGCGGGACTTAAGCGTTTTCCTAGTTCTATCAAAAACAAATAGCAATTCAGTAACAGTGTTTCCTGTTGTCGTTGTAAATTTGTGTGAGGAATCTGCCCTAGGACAATTGCATGCCCCCAGTGTTGAATTCAGGCATACCCTGGGGAGGGCAGTGCCCTCCCCAACACTGATCAGTGCCCCCCCCGTCCCACTCAATACCCACTTTTATCAGAAATGTATTAACAATTTATTATTGCATATATTCATATTTTTGCTAAGGAGGATGCCGGATTATTTGGAGATAAAAGTAAAAAAAAATACACATCCATTTTCATATTTTGATTCAGTCAAAAAGTTTAAAACACCAAAATACGTGAGAATGTTATGATTCTTCCACAACTCTTGGAAACTCGCTGAGTAAGGGACCTGACAAACGAAAAATCACTGGTGAGTGGTGATCTGAGCCTAATTCCAGAATAAATTAGGGTCCCCACAAAAATAAGGACACCAGAAAACTGAGCTAAAACCCCAGATTTTCCAGAACATCTTACCACCATACATTATAATAGGCCTAGTACTTGGTGTGCGCCCACTCCAATTAGTCGATTGCCCTCCCCAGGGAAAATGTCTGAATTCAACACTGCATGCCCCTCTTCAGGTGTCTTCACTGTAAGCATTTTTGAGATAGGGCTGAAACACTCAATCCCCCGAGGAAAAACATTGGAAAAACTTTCAGTCAGGATTGCCGGTGGCGGCTACATCTGACGGTAATCCTTCAAGTTCGTAGTTCAGTTGTCAAGAGCAAAGCCAGATGAGATGAGTTTGGGGTCCCAGTCAAGGGAACATTTCAGTATATAATTGTTTTTAATTATAAACAAAACAAACTTCAGGACTATTTTATCCCGAATTGAGCTTAATTAAATTCCTGATTATTCTACTCCATTAACCATATTTACAAAACAAAAATTGAGACGAAATTGATTTAATTAGTGGTCATTGTTATAGTAAAGATGATTTTTTTTTTAATTTGCTGCCCCAATTATTTTTAAGCGGCATGCGCAATTTTTAGGCCCAGAACTATTGGTATTGAAACTGTGTGTTGAAGTATGAAGCTGTGTATAGCTCACTACAAAATGTATTCAAAGTAACAACGGGAAAAAGTAGTATTTCGAAATCAGAATAATCTTAAAAGAATTACTGTAATTATTTTAATTAGTAGTAATCAATATGATACTTATGTAATATGTATTTTATTTGAATCAACGCAATCCCATATATAATAACGTCGTGGCATTGGCATTCCTTCCAAGCAAACTCCATCTATTTTGTTTTGCAATAGACAACGTTATGACTAGTACCGTTACGGGTTGTCACATCGCAAATAGTTGCCTCCAGTCCAGACCTTCCTATTCTGACACACATTCCACAATACTTTACGTTCAAACTATGCCTGCTCATACACACTCATATTTTGTTATTCATACTTTTAACACCTCTTTTAGGTATTGAAGCACCCCTACATGTATCACTTTGTGTACGTCTTCCCATCAATGCGTGTGTCACATCTTGAGCAACTAACAGCACCTGTATAGCCACCTAGATTGGGGTGTATGTAATATTTATGGGATTTCTTAAAAACCCGTTACCCCAAAATAAAACCTCAACTAAACATTCGTTATTATAAAATATATCACGATTATAAATAAAACTAAAGCAAATTTTCTCCTTTTTGGATAGGTGTGATGATATCTAGGCGAAATAGAGAAAATCCAAATAAAAACAGTTTTCAGGCCATCTCAGCTTCGGTGAACCCGGGTTCAAATAATATGGTCAGATCGGGATAACATAGGCATTTGCAAGTGATTCCCGCTTCCAAACCGTGTTACGTAATTTGTTGTTGATTCTCCACTCTCCAGTATTGTTCAGCTGTCTCTGCTTATACAATGTGTTAGCACAGCTAAATTCATGTTTTTTAATGTTTGAATAATTCGAAATAAGATCAAGGAGATAAAGGAAGTAAATAGTTGATACCCCTATTTATTAGTACTAAACATTCTTGACAAACAAAACCATGTATACATAACATACACCCAAAGCCAAATGTAGGGAATATTAATATGCATTGCTGGAAATTTATAAATTGTTTAGTTGATTCAGTACTGGATGACTTCACAAAATGACAATGTATTTTTAATTTTACCACTGAATTTATAGTTGTCTTCTTTTGGCACCTCTGAATGATTCTCTTATTATCGTCATGATGATTACGATATTCGTTGCTTATCATTTCTATTATTGGACTCACGTTATAAGAGACGATAAGTGCTATACCTAATAAATAAATAAATTAGAAAGAGTTAAGCACATTGAGTATTTGAGTCCACGTCCCTGAAACGACCCACTTCGGGCCTGCGCCCCAGTGTGCAAGACATCGCGGACCAAACTAAACTTGGTAAGTTTTAGAGTTTGCAAGCCCAGCTTCTACGGCAGTAATCTCCGTAAATTGTGGCTAAGTTTAGTAATAAACTTAACATCCACATAGCAAACCTTTCGCTAAGTTGCAATTCGTGGTTAAGTAGTAAGTTAGCTGCTAAGTTGGATCGTAAATGGGACTTGTATTGTTTTACCTTTGGAGGAATCTAGGCCCAATGTAGTTATGCAGTATACCAAAAGTGTTGGTTCAGGCGTGAAGCGCGAGACTGGTTCGACAGGTCACGCGATCGAATCCTGCCACCGTCAATCATGACTAAACAGCTCTCGGACATCCCTTTACAACTGTCCAAAATACAAACACCTAGTTAGCGGGTGCATGCATTGCACGCTGGGTAGTTTTCCCAAGAATACTATAACATGGTAATAGCTCTTTGATTCATAAACTGCGACGAACCATCATTGATGTACATTCTAGTTTATATGCAAGCTCTTAAACGTTTACTATTTGTGCGCATCATGATAAAATAGAAAATTAACACAATCGTGCATTTGTTTATCATAGTCATCCTTAACCTTCATGAGTTTGAACTGATAAAATTTCTAAATTTATACGTGATAATATATACATTTTTCTATCCATATAAAACGTAATTCACTGTAATTTTCCATTATGATTACACCACAGATAAATTGTTTAATTAGTGTATGTGGGTGGTTAGTGATGACCGATTAGAAACTTATGTCTTCAGGCAATTGAACTTTTCAAGGTGTTATTTCACATGGTGATATTTATTATCTATGGCATTCGATCGCCTGCTTGAGTCGTCTGACAAATCTATTGTTCTTAGTTCTCTATGAATTCACACTAACTCATCTGTTACTGTAGGAAAGGTCGTTCCCCTTATTACTAAACGACTATTAGCTTTATCTCTAGATATCCATCTGAGAATGATCTAATATATTATGAGGTAATCGTTGACTTTGAAAATAACCTCTGCACTTAGATTTTTATGAATTGAAGATAATATTTAGTCTGTATCGTGTTTCAAGTATCCTTATCGCGTAACATAACGTTATACTTCACAAACTATCTCTATTTTAAAACTTTTAAATGTCTCGCTACCCGTTGATGACATATTTAGTTATCGGGTTGTTTCGTAGCGGTGGTATACATGATATTCTTATGTCGACGTTGCAATGACCATTTTGTCTTCTTCTTCAGGACGTGAAATATGATATGAAGTTTATGAATTGACTCTTGTTTCTTGTTTAACATTCTAACAATTAAATTATAATAATAGCTTCAATACGTATAAATATATATATAATAAATGTGAATAACAACAAGAAACAAGAGTAAATTCATAAACTTCATATCATATTTCACGCCCTGAAGAAGAAGACAAAAAATGGTCTTTGAAACGTCAACATAAGAATATCATGTATACCACCGCCACAAAACAACCCGATAAATAAATATGTCATCTCTATTTTGTTCGATACAACAATGTAAAACTAACTAAAAATATTTTGGCCAATATTTTCTATGTCCAATCAAATTAATTAATATGCTTTAATTGTTAACTAAATACGTCTTCATTGAATGTTTTTTTTATTATTTAAGTTAAATAACATCAACAAAATATATAGGCCCATGCACCTAAATAACCGAAAACTAAAAAAGCAACGATATGTTATGAGTTGATAGTTGTTAATGTTTACTGATATATGCCTTCATTGATGTATCAACACTTTGAGACAAGCGAGAAAAAAACAGTAGTTTGAAAAAAGAAAGACCATTGCAAATTACGTTTTCAAAATTCTTTAAACACATTCGTACATGTTTGCAATCAAGCTTCGAGTCATGAACAAGCTTGGCCAACGCAAACAAATGTAGCGCATTTACTTATAATGTTACGAAATACATTCTTAGATAAATTAACGCACCCTGTCAACCTGAAGCACATTAATATTAATCATGTTCTGAGCTTACACACACCCCTTGGCAAGTTCAAGTTAGCAGTATATTGATGTTACACAAATGCAGTCCAAATTAGAACTAGCTACATACTTCCTGTAGTTATATGTAGCGACTGTCGTGACAGCTTGTCACTCGAAAAGCAAGCGCGGAAATGGAACTGTGGCGAACAATATTTGCATTTAATGAAGTGATAAAGCTGATAAATAAGAGTGTTTACATCTGCAAACTCAATTATTTGCGTATTGTTAATATGCAGAATTGCATTTTAATTTACTCGAATAGCGGGATTTATTTACTTACGACTATTCAAATTCACATAAAACTGATTACAGCGTACAACAGTAAAATTAATAATGTTACGTGAACAAACACAAATTTCACGAAAATAAATAATTTCAATTTATCGATTTTAATTTGATTTTGAAACTTTTTATTTTGTTTATATAGCTATAACATAATATTATGATGACATAATAGATTATACAAGAAATAATAATCACGCAGCATATACAGGAAGTGGAATGAATATGAATACACTGCTCTCATTAATTAATACAATCAAATAGGGACACACAAAACCAGTAGATAAAAAGTTTTTAAAAGAACGGAATCGAAAAACGTTGCACGAATTATTTGTTTACACAATAAGAGCCGAGTAAATCAAAATCGTTACAAATACATTTGTAAATTGAAAAAAAAAAAAAAAAAAACAGCATTGAGAAAATGAAACGGGATTTTTTTTGGCAAAAATGATGAATTGTATAATAATTAATAATATAATATAAGATTTAAGACTTTTGCAGTACATTTTGTAATAATTCAATTCGTAGGTTATTTTGATTTCAATTTTGTTTCTTTGTAAAATTTAGAAAAAGCTATGTGATCCTAGAGAAAAGCCGGAATTATTAGTAAAATATACCTGTTACTTTTTTATACCTAAAACTAAAACTCCTAATTATCTAATAGATCCCGGAAATCGAACCCGTAAACTCCTGAATTAGGTTCTCGAGGGACGTGCTAGCAATTAGCCTCTTCCAAGAGTAAAACAATTTAATAGTGGATAAATCTTCATCTAAATAATTAATTTCTTATCAAGGCTTTAAATTTTGATGATGACACTTAAACGAAATTGATAATGACATTGAAACTTGATTAATTACCGTGTTCGTTACGCAATATTTTTTAGAATGTACACTCAGTGCTGAAATCACCTTGTTACGTTATCTCTAAAGTTAAAGAATGTTAAGTAGGACCTCGTTACGTAGCTCATGTCTGACCTTCAGTAAAGTTGAAGGTGCAATGCCCGGATATACTGTGCAATGCTCTTGGAAATAATCAAAACAAATAGGGAATTATTTAAATTTGCAAACAAGTTAAACGTACTTGTACCAGAGACTTTGGTGAATACATAAAATTATTTATATACTTTTATGACAATTTGTGTTTTAACATTGTATAACGTTATCCTGTGGTTACCCAAATGGCAAAAGCACTGTACTGATACGTAGGTTCGACTCCCACTCACATTTGGGGCCGTAAACTTTTAAGACAGAATAAGTGGACACTTTTGTTTGTTTTTCTCTTTAAATATCATTTAATAATAATAAATACTAGAATTAAATCGTCACGAAACAAACTCGTTATTATTGGATGAGCGTAGCGAGCGAAGCGAAGATTCCATTTCACTACACTGTAGAAAAAAATCCGGAATGTTTTTTTTTCTTTTTTTCGTATTTTTTCTGTCTGTTAACACGATTCCGGCTAAACCGATACTCCGATTGCGATGAAATTTGATGGAGGCCTTCGAAATGCTACGTTTTTGAGCGTAGCAACCGGAAAATTATTTCTCATGAAAATCGCAATTTTACGATTTGATTCTATTTTTAAATCAATTTTTCAACTTATAACACCTACATGCTTTGTCTGATTGTAATGATTTTTTCCCAGAACTTCAATTTTACGAATTGATATATTCTTGTGAAATTTGAGCGTAATCGAAAAATTATTTCTCATGAAAATCGCAATTTTACGATTTTTTTCGATTTTTTAAATTTCTTCGGCTTATAACACCTACATGCTTCATCCGATTGTAATGATTTTTTAACAGAACCTTAATTTCATGAATTTATATATTCGTGTGAAATTTTAACGCAATCAAAAAATTATTTCTTGTGATAATCGCAATTTTACGATTTGTTTCGATTTTTTAAAATTTCTTCGACTAATCACACCTACATGCTTTATCCGATTGTAATGATTTTGTCACAGAACCTTAATTTTATGAATAAATATATTGGTGTGAATTTTAAGCGCGATCGAAAAATAATTTCTTATGAAAATCGCAATTTTACGCATTATTTGTTAAAAAAAATCTTCGACTTATAACACCTAGGCCTACATGATTGTAATGATATTTTCACAGAACCTTAATTTCATGAATTTATATATTTGTGTGAAATTTGAGCGCAATCGAAAAGTAATTTCACATGAAAATCGCAATTTTACACTTTTTTGTTTTTAAAAAATACGCTCATCCAACAACGCGCCTGAAAAAGCGTTTGCGAAGCTTCTTAGTATTCTTAAATGTCAGATTTTACACCAGCATCATTGACGCAAATAACCGTTTATGGCAATCTTTAATAAACTTAGACAATTTAATTTAATTTTTATGCTTATAAAAATTGTTACATAAATAGAGAAGCAAATAAATTAATATCCGCCGTGTTTTTAACAATTACAACACCACTTTCTGCATGGCTAACACTATTGTGAGAATAATTTGTTTGTCAAATGAGGGTTATTTTATTTCCCTCATCCTTTTGCTACGGCACAGCTTCCGGCAGAGGGGGTAATGTTACTGGATGAATGTACTTTTGTTGTGGAGTGAGAATGAATTAACATTTCTAATAGTCCATACTCAGAATTATAGCTTTTATCCTAACTTGTTGAAAACGTCACTCTTATCCACATCACATTCCATAAAAGATTAGTTCAAAAACTGTGTATGGCTCTTGAAACGAAATGCAGTTGCTATCATATGATAAAAAATAAATCATCATTCATCAGTAAAAGAGATGGGTGTAAGGAAAATTTTTGCTATCAATTTTAGCATTTTGGAGAATTTTGAGATATCAAAATGTATTGAATTTATTCTATATTATTATGATCATATTGTTTATAACCGCAATGATGCTACCGTTGAGATGATGATGATACTATATTGGAAGTGCCTCAGCGCGTGACTTTAATTCAGGAAATCGTCAGTTTGATTCCAGACACTGACAAAACGAAAGTATTTAGGGTTTTCCTTAGTCATAAGCGAATGCTGGGATCGAGTCTTTCTTATACAGAGTTTGGCCATTTTGATAACGTTATTACAGCCGATATTTCTCCCGGCGGATTAAAAATTTTAACAAAGTAGAAAAGTAAAACCCGAAATATTTGGTGTTGGTGTCCAGAAGAGAAATATGTTTATAGATAATGCTTCTTGTTCCACGTACTAAAAGTGACTTAACTACTTAACTTAACTTAAGAGGGACACAAAACGCATAAATTGATTTGTGCAGTGTAGCCAACAGCTATAGGCAGGCGTCCCTTTAAAAAGTATGATAATCGTTGGATAATTGATGGTGATAATAGACAGATTACAAAAATCTTTTGATGGACTCAAACTCACGTTACGCCAGAAGGGTAGGACTAAAGTAGTGGAATTGGTATTAGAGCCTGTAACGTTCTAATATATTAAAAAAATAATACTAAGTTACGAATATCTATTTCCGTTGGGTCAAGTTTATTATTGTATGCTACAGCTAATTGCAAATTGTATGCAATTTCTTAACAGAATTCGTCGTATTATTTCATCGGAAATGAAGAAAAGTGCGCATCTGTTGCTTATCCATTCCGAAGACTTCCCGGAGGCTACTCGCCCGGACGTAGGCGTAGTAATCAGCCAATCACGCTTGCAGACTCCGAACACTTTTGCGACTTCTGTCTGCGAACTCTGCAGCCATGACATACTTGTGACTATAAGTCTTCACTAATTTCCGTCCGTCGATTAAGATTGACCAATTAATTTCTGAAAAGAGTGGCAGGGTTGTGAAAAGTGGGGTTGTTTCTAAAACATCGTATAGTGGTAACGTTGTAATATTATTAGTAGGTATATGTGCTATGTGATCGCTATCAATGGTATATGATTATTTTTACGAGATGACTTCACACTTTTCCTGACGGCGAAAATTTTGAGTTGACTCTTTCAGACTCCCAATCTTGTTCACGCCAGATTTGTGGAAAATTCGGCATTAATTTTAGCACCATTATCGTTCGATATTATCGATCTGTCTGTCTGATCTAAATCTGACTGTAAATAATTTTTATTAACGTTCGTTGCGCATCACCGCAGGTATTTGGGGTGAAAATAAAAGTCGTTTTTCGTTTTTATTATGCCCAAAAGTGATGAATTGGTGGTGAAAATAATTTAACATTTAGGTGAAAGCTCTATACATATTCTGTCTCCCATATATTAAAAATAATAAAAATGGCGTGAAATCTTTTAAAGGACTTGCAGTTACCAATAAAATATAGTTATGAGAATTCAGAGACAGGTATTCGTGGTGGAACTTATTTACATCTTTGTTTTTCTTCTGCCCAAAAGGGGAATTGTGTTGAAAATTATTTATAATTAACGGTTTTTACCGTAAACACCTTCCTCCTCTGCGCATCACTAATGGATCATTTGATCATTATGTATGCCAACACGTATTTCAATGACAACTTCTATTTTTTAAGACGTCAATAAACGAGAAAAGTTGTATTTTGTGCCAAAGGAACCTGAACAAATGTAAATAAATGTAATTGTATATTAAGGAATGACCCCGTTATGTACTGGTTTTAAGAAATAACCCCGCTCTTTGTTCCGGTTAGTCAATTTGGCTGTCTTTCTTGCGTGCAAGTCTAGTGGCAGCACTCAAAGAGTGATTCAATGTTGAAAGAACACTTTTTAACCTTGAGTCGATTGCGTCCCCTTAGAATAATACGCAAAGACGCAAATGAGGAAGCACTTGAAACAGCAAATAAGGAAGCAGGGAGAAAGAATTAAGAATGGGAAATTAAGGAAAATACTACATAATACACAGAACGGAACACGGCATCTATGAGAAGAAATTAAAAGAGGAAATACTGGAGATCGGATTGATGGCTGCGGCAATGATTGATAAATACGTAGCTATGTTGTGAGCTACGTGATCACAGAATGGCTTGTATGAAATGTGAAAAAGTGTCTTGCGCCCGGAATATAGCACTGGAGACGAGCTATGGGAAAACCACGCTGGAACGCTTTTGCTTTGGACCACTAACTTTCACCCTATTTAAAAAATATGTAAATAGGTTATTTAAGAAGGGTAAGCGGTTGTCTCTATCAAAGTACATCTTCATAATATTATTACTTATTTTGTTTTAATAACTGAGAGTAAATGCGCAATAAGAGATTGGTAGTACCAGTGCTTTGCCAAGCTTATTGTATTTGTTTGAAATGTTGTCCGATAGGCATGCGCATACATATCCTTCCTGAACAATATCCTAGCCTAGTTGAAAATAGTTTGGAGAAAACTAGAGGTAACAATATAATGAATGAGGCTTCGATTTTGGTGTTGATGTTATTATGCACTCACATTGTTTATGTTTCAGATCATAGTGGCATAACGAAGTTTCTAGAGGATCAATTAATTGATTTTCCTCACATGATGTTCATGGATTATTAATATGCCTACTCTTATATTTCAACCTTATATAGCCTTGAGTTCTCCTTCACATGATTTTCCGGCTCAATATTTACATGGTATTGTGCAATTTCCATTTTAAGAATCAATCATATCTTTGTAGGTTACTTGCTTTGTGCTCCCTTCTCAAACACGAATACAAAGCAGTTTCTGTGTGAGAGAGTGCGAGACATATCTTATAGTATGTCTGGGTCTTATCTCAGTTAAAATATAAATCTATTTTCGAGATATGAACACATAATGATTCCCCCCTGGAAATGTAAAAGACAATTCATTAAATTACGAGGAATTAACAAAAGGAATTACGTATATCATTAACGCCAGTTGTTTATTACTATATTACGTTATGCAATAAAATATTGTAACATACAGTTATCTACTGAGATTAAAAAAATAAAAATCATGCCAATTCCATTATCATGGGGATTACTCATGCATACCAAATATCAGTGTGCGATACCATATATTATACACGATGGAGGTTTCTTGCATGTTTATTGGTTACAACTCATATGCCCCTGTGATATTACCCCATTACGTCATCCAAACAAAACAGTTTTTTTGCAGTTAAGAAATCAATAAAGCCTTGCCTTGTTTAGAATGAATCACCAACCGAGATGGCTCAGTGCTAGCATACAGAACTCGCACTCAGTAAGTCTTGGGTTCGATTCCAGTCCCTAGTTATGGCTGAAGGTTTTTTTCTCATTTATTTACCTGAAGATAGGGCCATGGTGTTGCACACTAAAATAATATTTATACTTCTAATATGGCATGACTTGATGATATCAATTTCCATTCCATTGTTATGCAAGTAGATTTTATGATTATCCATTAAAAAATGTACCAATCTTTTTTTAACAAAATCGACAACAATATGTAATTTTAAATAAAAACAGTAAATTTAAAAAATGCAAATGATGGAAATAGGGCGACAGTACTTAAAATCATTTATACTTTTCGTTAAATTAATGTTGCAAATATATAAAACTAACATAGATAAGAATATTAATATTCTGAGCTTCATTTAACTTATTTTATTAAAATGTGAATTCAATAATACTAAATAATTTCTTCCTTTTGGAAAGTTGTAGAATTATTAATCTTATCTGTAACTTCCAGTACATTTGTCTATTGATTTACTGAGTGACTCTTCCTCTGTTGGTCCTTTGAGTTACCTGCTTGTAATGTCGGCCCTGGGTTTGGTTCCCGGTCACAGCATCAATGGAAGAACAAGCACATAGGTAACACTGAACAGTGGGAAGACAACAAACAAATACACACATGTTTTAAGAGTGCAATGAAACGCCGTTAGTATTTGCAAGGCAAAGCAACGCCCCCCTTGCTATAACTGCCGATTGAAATACGAAATTATATTATTAGTTGAATTGATATGGCTGCTGTTCCTATATATAATTAGTCATGGCACACAAAAATACTCTTTTGATATATTCTAGAAAATCTTTCACACGAACTCTTTTAGATAAAGGCTTTTGTTTCTTCTGAAAGATGGATACTATTATATAGTACGTTTATAACGATTTTCTTTGTTCCCATTGCTGTCTTCTAACAGGCTATTACAACAAGGTAATAAATATTGGCGTGCGATTTGTCCCTGAGTTGATTTTATGTCTCAGTCGCTATGTGAGGAGTGAGATATTTTTCATGGAGGTGATGGAGAAGGCAAGGAAATGGAAGTATGTCCAAGTTCAGCGACATTCATTACTTATTTCCATGCATCTTTTAAACTGTTGATTGTTTTAATCCAAGGTGATTTGGGATATATTGAGAGGTAGGTACTTGAAATATGAATATAGTTGAGTGAACACTGTGCAATGAATAAGTGACAATTAACACATTTATTTCTGAATACATCAAGTAAAAAGTAAAATACAGACAGTTGACAAGTAGTTTAAATATTTAGATGTTTGAGTAGTTATCAGGAGAAGGCTAGTAAGTTTGTTTTGAGCGATAGACAGAGAGGCAAAGCTCTCATAAAAATGTCCGTTTCTGCGCACCGTCCACATAAAATACACCAAGAAATGCGAACTGCCTTCAACAATAAAATATTTACACGGATGCTTTCGATTGGAAATCATAGAAAATGCTTGTTCATTGTAGTCAAGCATTAAAATAGACACTTATTTCTTCATAGTTAAAAACGTGAATCACTAACAGTCTTATCATTTCATTGATGCACTTAACAATTATGTTAATAATAATAATTAGATAATGTTAATAATAATTATAATAAATACACAAACATATACAATGGCGCCAAAGTGAGCAGGCACAAATCGAGCTTAGTGTTGTGATACGTGCGTCTTCTTCCTTGTTAGGATGCTCTTGAGGTTGGCGACCTCGGAAGCGAGACGAGCGAGCTCGCACTTTAGCTGAGCGTCGTCAGCTGGCATGTCCTCCGGGGAGGTCGGGTGCGGCGAGCCTCGGGGAGAGCCCTGTGGGGAGGTCGGGTGTTGAGGGGGCATCTGGCTAGGATGGTGAGCGGTCCACTCGATGCCCTCGGAGATCCCAGAGTCCCTCTCGTCGCTGCTGCCCTCGGCGTCCCAGGGAGGACTGGCCCGCGGACAGGCGGGCTCCTCCTTGATGTTCTGGAGGGAGAGGAGAGCAGAGGCGGCGTCCTTGTCCCCGAGGAGGGTCTTGTGACGCAGCTTGTGGGGGAGACTGTTGTTGGCGCTCACCAGCGCTGCTGTGGGGCCTTGCACGGAGCTCTCGTCGCCACTGCCGCTGGACAGCTCGTAGGGGGAGGGGGCACGGCTGCGACTGCGACTCAGGTTCAGCACGCTGTTGTTGGAGGCTGCGTTCTCGAAGGGGGGCATCTGCAGCGCGGACATTGGGTAGGGGTAGGAGTACGGCTCCGGCTCGGGGTAGTGGCCGTTCTCGAGCTGTTGGGAGAAGTGATGAGGAGGAGGGGAGTTGAGACCATTGCTGACGGGCTGGTGGATCACAGAGGTAGGAATAGGACTTGGGGTTGGAGGATACATCAAGGCAGGGGGAGATGGACCATTCGATAGCTTGGGACGCTTCGTGATGCTCAACACCTGCTCGGTGGTCGGAAGTGTGGCCATTACTTGTTCGACACTCACCACGCTCTCGCCGTTGATGCCGAACTTATCTTTTATAGCAGCGAGCTGGGCTTTTAGGACGTGGTTCTCCTTGCTCAATTCAACAACGCGCGTCTCCAGGATCATGTCGTTGAAGCGGCGCTTCTCCCTCGAGCGTTTAGCTGCCTCGTTGTTGCGACGGCGGCGATCCCAGTAGCTCTCGTCCTTCTTGTTGTCTGGGATGAACTCGCGTTGCTTGCGTTGCGAGAACAACTCCTTGCGCTTCATGTGCGCGGCGATGTCGAACCCAGGGGGGTAGTTGTCGGGGTCGGGAGAGCCCGGCCGAGACATGTCCATCATGAGGCCGTCGTTGCTGCAGTACCCTTGACCTCCGTGGTGACCCCCATGGTTGCTGCTGCTGCTGTTGCTGCTGCTGTGACTACCGGGCATGGTTGAGTTCAAGGATGGAGTTTCACCATTGATGGGCGATCCACTCTGGCGGGCTACAAACTCTGCCACCATCATTCGATGCCTCAGAACATCTGTAACACAAACAAGAAAACACATCGTTAGTACCGAGCTTAGAAAGTTTACGTGTGAAGGAAGGTAACAGCTTGGAATATTAAACTGGCCCAAATTGAAAAGGAGGGCATCGTCGAGCCAAGTTCTATGCCGGATTGTTTCATACGTGGCTTCGCGAAACAAATCATCTCATCAGGAGAACTGATACGCGTTTACTTCGAACGAACTCTATGTTCTCGAGATAAATACAAGAAGTAATAGAAAGACTACCAGCTACTTCCAACCGAGAATTTTCATTTATGGATATCGACACATTTGTGATGAAAAATATTCAATACATACATTTATTTTATGAATGAATTAAAACAACAACCCCTTACCGAATTTCATGTCCAATATTCCATCATTAGACGTAGGCCTATGCTCTAAAAGTTTGAATGGATCAAACACTACTTGTCCTACTGAAGTCATTTGGCCCGATGTAGCCTGAAGCCCCACCAGTGAAGTATTGACACGGCGAAGACTGTCGAAAGCGTTTTATGGCACCGAACGTCCCCTCCCACGGCAAGCACGTGTTTGCCTCACGTGTGCCCATGTGCCGAACATTTCCTAGCTACACCGCATGGGGTCTTCCAAGAAATACTTTCTATTGGCGGTTAAAGACATTCATCCCGCAACCATGACAACGCCTCATCCCACCCCACGTTACGTAAGTCGTCTCGCACGCAAGTTCGTACAAAAGAGAGCATTGCTCCGGAGAGAGAGATGACTAGTCACTAGTCACTGCTAACAGGAACAAGAGTACAACAACTAGAACAGACAAGAAGCGTTTACCAAGAAGGTGGCGCATTCGTAATGACGGATTTCAGTCGACTCACGCCGAATAATAATGTTATTGCATCACTGTACACTCTGCCGCCCGCGTTAAAAGGCATTAACCCAGGGCCCGAGTCCCCACCATGCCTCGCTTCACAACACCACACGAACCGTGATGCAACACTTGTGCAAGTTCAAAATCACTCATGACCGTGCCTCCTCTCGACCTTCCCCTCCTAATTAGGAAGTAATGGACGCAAGTACTTCCTTCCTTTAACCTGGGCAAATCTAGTGATACAGTAAAACCTCGGAAGAGAGGCTGACGTAACGCGGTATGGACCTTGCGACGCAGTAGAGATCGCGAACGATGTGTAGACCACGATCAACATAATTTATTTTAAGAATTCCAACGTTAAACGCGACAGAAATGTTGCAACGGAGCCTTGAATCGCAACAAGTGTTTCATTTAGATGAAAATAAAACTCGACGAAGACAGAAACTATTGCATAAGAATGCATGCATGCACACAGCATCCAAAAAGGCTTGGTTAGATTTATTTCTTTTGGATGGGATATGTTTTATGTTTAACGGCAGATTCATCTGGAATACCCGAAGTGTCATCAGGTGTAGTCATCGGAGATCCAAAGTTATGTTTCATTTTCTCCGTGACACGACCAGGACTTGGCGTGCGGTGGGCATATGATCGCGTGGGCGGGAGGGGGGGGGGGGGGGGGGGGTGGACATGACGAGGCGCCCGGCTGCTATGCATGCCATGCGTTATTATTGTGCTTTTATGTAATCGACTAGAACTTGACTCACGAGAACAAAAGAAAGAACTTGAGAAATTATCGACTCTAGTGCAATTTTTTTACTAACTAGGTCTAGGGCCTACCTACCTAGTGCAATTAGTGTTGAGTGCAGGCTTATGTTTATTTATGGAATAAAATATGAAATTAAAATGAAGGATAGAGTCTTAAAGGATATTAAATGGCAATGTTTTCAAAACACAATAATATATTTTAAAATTTGTTTGCATAAGAAAGAAGTTACCTCACACTTAAAAAATTAAATAAAAAAATAAAAAATAACTTGATATGTTCAAGAAATTTTTATGGCTACCGGTATGTGGAATTAATTTCATCCTCGAGAAATTTTGAAATGCAATCACAAAAAAAAACAATAATAAATTATCCCAAATTTAAAATCTGTTTTTCTATTGTTACTAAAGCAAGAGCAATCTGTTATGTATCAACACAAGCATACGTAATAGACTAGGCTACTTTAAGTAATAAGCTAGCCGGAGAATTAATATTATGAAAAGTCAGTATTTTCTAAACTGTATCTCAACTTTAACAAACAATTTTAAAAAATAATATAAATATTTTATTAAACTCACCAGCTCCAACACCGCAGTTTAAATCCCAAAGCACGTTTTCTGAATCAATGTTTACAGATTATTTGAATAAGTGTCTCAAAACGCAACTCAACGCGGCAAGCGATAACAACACTAAACACAGAGAGCGAGCGCACACGATGTGTGGTTGTCAGCGAGCAACTATCAAGCACGTGTATCGTGACGAACGTTGTAGAGTGAACTGATTCCTGAACGAACGAAGTGAACTTCGCTGGCGGTGTGTAAGAGCGCTCGCCGTCAATGTCGCGGTCGAGACGCGGAGTGGGGGGCGACGAGAGGAGAGTGAGGACAACACCCTCACTGACTCACCAATCAGAGCCGCGATAGGTCACCTTCATATTACGTAACCAAATCCCACACTCTTGTGTTACGTAAGCATGATCCCGTTTCCCCTCAGCTAAATAAAATCCTATTTAAAACCCGAATCTCACCGAAGCGAGCCCGAATGAAGATGGGTGTTAGAGCGAAATCTAAGGTGAGTGAACCACACTTACAAAGAAAGACAGCAAATCTAAATTACGTCTGAAATTCGTTAAAGATGTGAGTGTGAGTGACCTCGCCTAAACAAACAACTATGGATCTTCCTTCCCACCTCGAAAACTCGGTGATTAGTTTGAGCCGAAATTCGTCATTACCAAGTACACACGAGTCGACCATTAAGATAAACAATATTGTGCAATATTTCATAATGCTATGGCGTATTGCTTGCCTTACATTATCGCTTATTTGAAAGATTTTACAACGTTTAATCATTTGTGTATTCGTTTAACACTGTCCGAATCCAAACAAACAAACAAACACAAACAAAGGAAACACGGGTGTTAGCAATGACGCGATCTGGCGAGTGGCTCTGCAACCGACACAGGGTCAGTTAGTTGCGTCGCCATCGCCACGCGCCATCGCGTCCCCCCTTCCCCCTTCCCTTCCTTGCTTGGAGTTGGACGTCTCGAGGACCAAGGGATATTTCTCACTAAACTAGAGCAACCACAAAGACAACAGATAACTTAAACCGTTACAGTTAGTCACTACTCACCAACACCTATTACACTATCTCACTTATTGGACACAAAGACGTTTCTAACAATCGTACGCAACACTACGCAGTCATAGAGATATAATACGCATTATCCAGAACAGTACAACATTAACATTTTTTAGTGGTACGTTAATGTTTTTTCTTTCATCTATGACGTAGTTTTACTAGTGTAGCCTACTTGTAATTTCTCTGTGTGAGAATCAAGACAACAATTGCGGACTCGCAGTCATTTTGTACGGAAAGTTGTAGACAGACGCACATTTACAAGAACAACTTTCACAATATTCTCATTCCATACTCGGAGAAAAGCATCCTTCCAGAAGAATCAAGAAAGCAATTGGCCAGTTCCTTGCAAACCGAAAATGAGTAACTAGAATCGTGCGGTGATTAGAATATGGAGTGGACTACTTGGAAACGTACGCTCATGATATAATGGCCGTGTGATTCAATATAAAGTCCGCGCAGCGCTGACGAACTGAGTCTTGCCAGTTGGAACGTAATAGTTGACGCCTGCTCAATGTTTTTCTATAAGTGGAGGAGATTGCCTGGTCTGCTTCGTAGGAATCAACAGTGTGAGTGACTCATTGAAATGCTGATTGTCGTCCCTCTCTTTCGGTTATTTTTATAAAGCTCATTCCTGTCTCCGTCTAGCTCGAACTTTAAGCCACTGAACTTATTTTGCGCGGAAGGAATTTAGTTCAGGGACTCGCTGCCTTTTTACACACAAACGAACACATTTAGAGCGGTATAAATCACAACAAAAGACTAAACAACACTCTCAACCTTTTATTATTACGAAAAAATAATCATCAATATAAATAAGTGTGAGTTAATAACTTTATAAACAATGAATGCCAAGACGAAACAGGTGTAAGCAATTGTGTCAGTTAACACAATAATTATACCAATAGGATATGCTAATAAATATTCAATAGCACATCAGACAGAAAAACAACAGTGTCATGTGTCTCATTTGTCCACGGATAAACCAACTTTTTACTTCAAGTTCAATGCATCATTCATGATTATTTTTTTAATGATGGTATGTCACATCACGCCCATTGTTTGCACGGTGATCGGGTTGTTTGTGATTGTGCTCTATCGTTGTCATTGATTCAAAAGTAAGGCAAGTTTCTAGTTCAATCCTGTGCATGCAACGGAACTGTACACACCACACCACACCACACAGCAATTTGATGCTTATTCGCCAATCTAACAGTAAAAACACCAGAACATCATTTGTAATAATTGTAATCGAGGCTGGACAATATCCGCATCCGTGTATTTATGAAGAGTAATAAGCGACCAATTTTTCCGATGAAATTAAGAGGAACATTGCAAAGAAAATTAAAAATGAATACTTTTAATGATAACAATTTTAAAAGTATTGAATTGGAAAGTAAAATTATCAAGAAATCACTTTATTACCTACATTGTAAGTTGACATTGGCATTACGTTACGTGCACTAGAATTACTAAAAAAGGAAACCAGAGAAACTTATAAGGATTCCAGAAAGAGTTGCAGAATCGAGGCATGTCTGTCAAGAATGCTATTTATTGATGGTGATTACTAATTCCAACACAATCAAATGAAAATAGTTTACTTTGTGATAAAAATACAAAAAATTAAATATAAAAATAGTGGTAGAGCAGCCCCAAGAAACGAAGCTGTGAATGGGCCCTACTCTACCATAAATGCCCTTCTGGCTTCTCCACCACTCTATTATTTCTCCATAGCCTTGTGCGTCGTATAGAGCAACGTTAAAAACCAACGCAGAAAGACGGAACGTGTCGTCGTGTTTTGCGACGTATCGCCGTGTCTTTATTTAGCAGATTTCCGCGTGCGCTTCATACGTCGTTATAGCTGTTGCGTTAACAAGTAAATATTTGTATTATGAAATAGTGCATCATTATCATCTATAATAAAGGCCTGCATGGTTAAATCATCGCGGTTTGATGTAGTGATGGATTACGTAGGAAGTGGAAATCATATTTCCACATGTGACCGAGCTGCATATAATAGACGATTATTTATGCTTGCTAAGTTAAAACATACTCAACAACAAACTCGTGTTTTGTGAAGGATGTATAGGCCTACTAGGTCGTAGGAAATGTTACTCACTACTTACAGCTATCTCGACACTCTTTCGCAATTGATTGATTACCGTTTTTGCATTCTTGGCATCCATTTATGCACAGGAGAGCATTACAAAGAAAGAGCTTGTTTATTTATTTACATATTGTTGTCAAACTGGTATTATTGTTATTTACTTATTTTGTAGTGCCCATCGTCGTGATTCCTCATTCTAGTTCCACTTTTATTACCTTTGCTTAATTTAAACTTAGACAATGTGTGGAGGCGCCGGGTCCAAATAAAACAAAGAGCTTACAGTTTGGTGGAGGTGCCGGGTCACAGAAAACAAAGAACTTAGATAATGTGTGGAGGCGCCGGGTCCAAATAAAACAAAGAGCTTACAGTTTGGTGGAGGTGCCGGGTCACAGAAAACAAAGAACTTAGATAATGTGTGGAGGCGCCGGGTCCAAATAAAACAAAGAGCTTACAGTTTGGTGGAGGTGCCGGGTAGACTGTTGGCAAACAGTGATCCAACTGACAGAAAATGGAAAATTCGTTTGTTTTTCATAAAATTATTCTTTCAGATTAAAAAAGTCACTATTTTACTATTCCTATTATTTTTTACAGACACTCATTATACATCAATATTAATCCTCTCTATTTTATAACCGATCGACTCAGGAAGAAGAACTTATTTTCATAATTTTCTGTAATAATTGACGACTGACTTAAAATATAAATTATTACTAACACATTGTAATTGTAATTTAATTTGATAGTGTTATCCGGGCGGGCTGCGAGCATGATTATGAATTGTCTGCGTGCACTCAACAATGGCAAATGCCCAAGCAGCGTATCGCAGTACAGAGTACATGCCGCCTGATGCTAACTACCAGGCCCGGCGTTATCTAGACCAAGGTGATCAGGAAATGAAATGGACCACATCAACGAATACACGGAACAGATTCGTTCTGATCACAATGTAAATAGATAGAAGTGAAACCTTAACAAGATTTAAGGTCAACTTTATTATCATACGAGATTGATATTAAATTAAAAGACGAACACGCTCAAAATTATTATTGTAACACAATGTAACATAATCGGCTTACGTCATTTTCCGTGTGTACAGTTGTGTCTATTATTATTCTGTGCCTCGATGTGAATATCACTGAGTAATCCGGACGTTGGATAAATTAGGGATAGCAGTTGGAGGAAGTGTGACTAACGCTGTAAACGGGCGGGGATTCGTGGAAGCGCTAGGGTATTACCTAAAACACTCACCGCAACTTACATAACAAAACATCTAGAATCAAATCTGATGACGTAATCTTCTCTTCACATGCAACTAGTGGCGAGGTAACGATCGATGCGGCTGTTACATGTGTTTTCATTGGCATATTTAGGGCTGCCATCACCATCATTGATTTATGATATTATACAGTTGTTATTGTTAAAATTTAATCGGGTTGGGGGGAGTGACCAAAATTTAATCGGGTTAGGGGGAGCAGCGCACTACTCCAATTCTTGAGCTGAGGATATTTTAAATTTATTATTATTTATATTTTTTTAGTTGTATACTTCCCATTCATTGAATTATGAACATCCTTAACTGACGATTATGATGGCATGACAATACATACAGATTAATTATTTTTAATTGATAATCGAATTATATCCCGCCGCACTCAGTTGGTATTTGTTTTGTTTCCGATTGCTATTTTCGCTTTGTTATGAAAATATAAGCGAAATACAGTGTACGGGTTGGTATAGGGGTACACGAAGTTATTGAGCGTGTAATAATTAATAAACAATGACAAATGGCAAACGGTTCATGAAAGTGTTATAATAAGTGTGCCATTTACCTTGTAAGAAAAGATAACATCCTCCCCATGGTCACGAAAACAAAAAACGTGTCACGAAGTGTATTTACAATTTCCCCAGCCAATATTTTATTTTTTATTTGTGGCCTTCGTTCTGTTATTGCGCACAGCACAGCACATCGCGACGAACGGTCCCTCGCAATGTTGATATTTAGTTGGATATGGATATCCAATAACTTCAAACAGGAACAATAAAAATAGCCAACTACTCAAAATATACCGCCGTGTAAAGTAGTTATTTTGGCTCGGTAGACGAAACTTCGATTATTCAGCGCAATAAATAGCCTTGTGAGATTTATGCGTGTGTATAAGGTTGGCCGTGGAAGAGGTATTATAAGTCAGCTCAAGTCACCGCCTGGTGTAACCTTAAGTTTTCGAAGACGGAAGTTGGTGACCCAGGGTCACATATCGGAGGAGACGAAACAACTTGTTCACCGTATATGGACAAACCACCCAACATTTGCGCAGTTGGAACAGACGATATTTTACAACGTAATAATATAGTTATGGATGGTTTAGGTTGGAAATAAGCTACTGAATTTTGGCTAGTTGAATTTTAAATTGTATTTACTTCTAATTTTCAAGAAAAAAGATGTAAATGGATGTGTGTTTTAGTTTTTAAGGCAGGCACACATGAACAAATAATCTTTGAATAAGTTCCACCAACTAACCGTTTTTGGTCGAAACAAAAAAAAACGTACCTACTATTAATTTTCACCGCTAATACCTATCTCATCATTCTTGTACAAATAATGTGTTTATTTTATCCTACAAGCTATATACAAGATATTGGTACAAAATCACCAAAAATTCCAATGGAAAAATATGCACCACTTTTGATTAGGTATTGATTATTTTTACCGCCAAATCAACACCTTATGCCATTAGAAACAAAAAAATGAAAATTTACCTTTATTTTCACAATATATACCTGCCTATATGCATCACTTTATCACTAAATGTTGCATTACTTATTTACTGTTTGAATGCCTAAATAACCATATAGGTCGTGGGTTTGAACCCCTGCATGGGCTTTGTAATTTTGTAATTAGATTCTCAACCATCACTTCTGTTTTCAATTACTTCGATATAATAGACTAATAAGTTTGCTTTGTTCTTATTCCGGTCCATTAATTATCATTTGATAATATTGTGCAAGTGTAGATAACAAGCTCATCTGGGGCGGGCAGACAGACAGACAGACAGACAGACAGACTAACCTCTACTAGACTGAAAGATAACCCACGCAAAGGTCAGTAACCACGCATCAACACAGAGCTGTTGATTTTTCACATTACTACGAGAGTGGAATCACGTAATAACTCAAGTAATAGCATGCGATTGTGCTACGTAGCAAACAAATGATGGCCACTGATGAGTGATGCGCTATTTTAGCCGGTGACATAGCACATTGCTAGACAACAAGCGGCCATTTACTCCAAGGGTCATACACGGATGCCTCTCACATGGTTTCACAGTGAAATCTTGCAACATGTTATTTAAAAGTTACGAGGAGGAAAATACAAATAACAAAATATGGTGTAGAATAATTTCATCAGAGATTCTTCGAGACATTGAAAAAAGTTACGAAATATGATCTAACTATTTATCATACTCGTTAGATTAAAGATTAGTCGATTTTAGAATATGCCAAGTGTTAATTAAAATGAACCCTATCAATATATTAAATAAAGACGGTAAACAACCCTTCGTAGTTTTTGGAAGTTTGTGGGGCTATGAAGGTTGGAATCTGTCAAGTGTATTAAATAAGTAAGCGACGTTATTTATTCATGATCCTATGTGCGCACTCTTCGCGCGCTCATCCATTGTTCGCGTCTCGTACCCCATAACCCTAGTATATTAGCATGTGACGTCAGCGAGTGCTATTCTGGTAGCCAAAGTGACACACGACCCCCATTTCAAGTGATAATCACCATTGAAGCAATTTCGCACACCGTTTCCGGCCAACATCCTGATTTGAAGTAGAAACAGGCTTATGTGTTTGTGCTTCGGACTACGACTTAAATTAAACGGACCAAAACCAAGTACCCTGGTATTTTCATCGACGAACGTTCGAAGTGTGAGTTATTACTTCAATACAGTCAGTCTTGTTTCAGAGAAATGTTCAACACAAAACACGATGGGGTTTTGGTTTTACATCAGTCAAAGGAAAGTCACTACAAAGGGCCAAGGCAAATCAAATTATTCCACCTTCAACAGACTTGTATTGCATTACTTTTTAATAATGAAAATGACGTACAACGTATATCAGACGTCGCTCTGTATGTTTGACAGGTAAAAAAAAGTTTTTGAAATTAAATGCTAAATATTACAATGGTTATATTATTTATAGAAGAAATGTGTTGAGTTTGATGTCAATTTTAGAGATTCATGAAAACATTCTTTACATTAATATACACGCGGCACTGACATGATAAAGTAAGAAAATAATTGAATATGTGCACTGCTATATACATAGATATAAGCAATGAGACCATTGCATTACTTATTATTGGTTTAAAGTGCACGTGCTATAGTTTTTATATTATTCGCCTATAAAACTGATAAAGCACTGCTGAGAAAGGGAAATTAAAATTGTATAATGTAACTAACAACTTTGAAAATAACATCTTTATTATGTAACAAATGTCGTTTGAGGTATTCATAATATCCCAACATATATAGATCTCAATTTCACATGAAAAGTGTGAAACTATTTAATTTTTTCGCTTATCTTGAATAATATATTTTTATCTTTTTGTTCCAGTCAATTGAAGATTGGGTTTCATTAGACACTTTCATCATACGACTTAAAGTTTCCATTTTAAGTATTGAAAATGGTTGATTTGTAATTAAAAAATATATGGGAACCGTATCTCAACTGACAGTTCATAACAGTCCAGATGCCAAAATGAGGGTTTCAAAAAGTTGATGAGAATTTTGAGTGTACGTAGAAAATGTTGGACCCCTTCTTACACTGAATCCTAGACGTAGAAGTTCATTGATTTAGTATTCGTGGAAGATAAACTGTTAAATCGATGTCAATATACCACTAAACAATGATGATAAATATCGTTATACTTATACACAGAGGAAAAAACAAGACAAAAAGAAACGGGCTAAATTGTAGAAGAAACATACAATATTCACATTGATGATAAAACAAATGGACATTGCTGGAAATAAAACACAATCTCTAACCTATGATCAATGTTTGTGCAATACTTGTTTTGGTTCCAATCTAAACATTGGGTCAGAGGATCCACCTACAGTTTCCAAATGGCTCGCTAGACTCTGTTCCCGACACTCATTGCAACACCATCACGTGTGTGGTCTATCAATATCTGATGAGGAAATTATGAATAACTTCTCCTTATTTACCAAGAAAAACATTGTTATAACGATAAACTAATACTACATTGAGATAATTTTTTGATTGACCGCTATGAAGGCCTAGTCTATAATTCGCCGGTAGAATTTTGTTTCTGTATGCCTATACAATTTATTTAGGTTTTATACTTAGGTTTTGATTACCGTTGCGAAGACGGAAGTGTTTTTATCAAATTGCGACTTTCTGTTGCATCACTCAGTCCAAAATTGTGAAATATTTCCGAGTAACAACAGAAAGATAGTATCTATAATTTGTTATCGAGCATTATTGATTTAGGCCTGTTGAATCCTGTATGTTCTTGGTCTTGATTATCTGTGTTTTAGTCCAAGAATGAGTTTAATACATTTGATTACCTATCAGTTACTGTTTACTGAAAGGAATGTGGATCACCGTAGACAAAGGGGCGCGGGGCGGGAGTATGACGTCTAGGTTCTGATATCTCAACTGATTATATCTAATTGTTATCAGATAAAACGACATTAATCTTTTGTCACCCACCACTTCGTCTTACACAACAATTATCAATATTAGTTTTGTTTTTTATGAGTAGTTATAGCCTACTTCCCGTTCAGCTAAAAATGCAACGCATCGAAATTTCATTGCTGCGTATTAAAGTCACCCAAATAACTTCGTGAACAAATCCACCAATCACGTGGTGTGTCTTAATCGTTGTTTAAATACCATACTTCCCATTTCCTGGATGATTGATCGCCATTTGCTGACTGTACTCCCCCCCCCCCCCCCCCCCACTGGAACCTAACAATCATACGACACACGGGGAAACGATGCAGATGCTTATTTTTAGCAAAACATAAAAAATACGTTTTGAACATTCCTTCGAGTATAAACTTTGAAACGTGTGAAAACTTACCAACCTGGATTTATTACCTTCATTAATGTATTCATAAAAGTTTCTGGCGAACTTTTATGTCAATCTACACTCTCTAGAGTAAGACGTAAACACTTTATAGTTTGTATACACAATTATTTAAACAAATCGATCATAAAATTTATATGGAGATAGACACTTAAAATCTTTACAATTAACTCATAAACAATACTTGAAAATATTAAACACATTGCCATAACATCAAAATTTGGCTGATGCAATCATACCATAAACCGAAGAATATTACGAGCTACTAAATTGTTACAATTAACATTTAACAATACATTTCTCTTTTAAATTCGCTTTGCTCGACATTTTTCTTGCGATAGCTAATTGGGTTATCAGTAGTAAAACTTTGTACCTTTCTTACTACTCCTCGTGGTCGTCCTAGGGGCCTAGATGACCACGCAGGCATACGTGATGAAATCGTAAAACTTTCTGCAGAGCTTTGGCTTGCTAAGCTATGTGATAACCAAGTGTAGGAGAAAACGTGTGCTTCTGTTACAACAGGCTGGAAATAACGTAACCTATATTTTACATGTATGGGATGAATGTGTTTATATGGAATGATTGTGATTGCCTATTTTACAGTTGTTTATACACACCGAGGTGTGAAGTCAGTACTACAAGGCCACAGCGAGACCTACATTTACGAAGGACCTTCTTGTGGGAGTATGTGTATATTGTGCGTGAGTATATGTGCCAAACTAGTCAACACAGTTATAAGTGTTACACCAACAATGATATCAACGCCTAATTTGCTAGGAACACAAATAAAACCATGATTTAGATCACCCTAATTCTACAATATATATAAATATATGTACAGGCTTTGTGTAATTGCCCCTTTACTTAGACACAAAGATAAAGAGTATAATAAAAATACTTCCACCGAGTTCCCCAAAAAAAGGATTTTAAAAAAAGTTTTGTTTTAGAATGCCGAGAAAAGTAGATGTGTTCATTTTTTTATGCCAAAAACAATGATCTCTACTCATTTCTTTAATAAAATTTCTTTAATAATCGACCACACGTTAAATTAAAAGTAATTCTAAGCTGTTATATTTTATTTTCGTGGTTCTAGCGTCGAAACTCATTATTATCAGAAACGTACACAATAATAGCTACGCTATCTCGTCTTGTCCTTCATTGTGTGTCGTGTATAGCAACAGTTACATCAGAAACCACACAAAGCGATGTTGTTATCACACATTTTCCGCTAAACTAGACATGTCGGCTCTGTATTTGATTTTAATAACAAAGGTTTAAGATATACTCCTTATCTTCATGTAGGAAGCCTATCACAAATCCCCTATTACGTCAATTGGCCATAGTACATATCAATAACAATGAATCCTAACTCCATTTTGTTTGCAGGCACATTGAGAGAAATGAGGTCTTATCAAAGATTGATAACGGTCTTTACTCCTATGTTTACAATTGACAAGAATAGCTGCAAAACAAAGCTACAATTTTTAAGGGGGTAAAGAAGCAAACCAGGGTAATTACCTTACGTGATAAGCTGGCTGCGTTGCGAGGGGCTTATATAACTCTGCTTCGGGATGTTGTGTTCTACTCTATATCGAACAGCCATTATAAAAACAATTTCAATGCCATTACAAATAAGGATGTGTTTCTTGGCTCATACTTCTGACATTGAAGGAAGGAGCGTCTTTTACTTTGTTTTAATATTATTGTTGTCGCTTTAGAGAGGGTGGGTGGTTGTTACAGTAAGCCAAGTGGTGCATGGATTGAAGCTAGTAATCATCATCATAATATGATCTCACTGTTCCATCCTTGTATATACTATGCACATATGTATGAATGTCAATTAGGAAGCGAGATATACTTGCCATCAAGTAGAGACTTCTTCGCGATGTGATTCTATGCTTGCTTGTACCCAAAGTTATATATTTGGATATTATTTGTTCTGCATAATTTCATAACATATTATTTTGACATACAGCTCCACTTGAGCGTCATAATTTTATGAAATCTACTCATATTTTTATTGAAAATTATTAATAGGGTTGGATGAGTTATTTCTCACCATTGTTAGTAGGCCTACTTGGTCTCATTTTGGGATTCAATCAAGTGCGTTATATGATACAGTATCCTTGATCACTAATTGAGTACACGGGGGAAAATAACACCAATTACTTTATAGTGATATGTCAGGTTTGTGGGGGTAACATCACAGTGGATCTTTTTCTAGGCGCAATACGTAGCACAGTAACAACGCGTAATGAAGGCGGTATATAAAAACAGATCGTCTGCAACGCTGTTGGGACGAAGCCAAAGCAAGTTAATGCAGGCCTATAAGCTCGAAACACGTGTATACGGAATAACATTGGCACAATTTATTCACGTCTGAACATTCAGGATTATTTTTGTGTCACATGTTTAGCCTTGCTCTATTTCTAGTGAAGTGACTTTCTTCGTCGCATTCACATTTCACACTCAATATTTGAAATCTCTTGTTTCCCTAACTATCTCGACACGGGCAGAGGAATTAATTATGTTATTTAAATCGTAATAAAATAACACGGAGGATGACGTGAACAGTAAATGATCGTCAGGGGAGGTATACGCAATGGATTAGTTTCCTGCGAAATCTGCTCTTGCATGATCCGCGAGTGGCCGAGTACACTTGGCCCACTTTGGATTCAGGTCAAACGTCATGCGTCACGCAGCGTCACGCCGGTAGGCGGCACGACGCCGACGCCGACGTCCTAGGTCCAGGCGCCGTCGCCCCTTATCACCGAACATCGCTATTTGTGTCACACACCGGTATCATAAGTACTGTTCGAAACAAATCAAGGAAGTGAAAATTGGATTCATACGGGAAAATATTTATGTAAAAATGTAAAACTAATTTTTTATTTTGTACCGGTAACTTAAGAATTAAATCTATTAAACTGAAACAATCACGTGTGTATGAAACTAGTTTTCCTTATGTAGCAACGTCATTACGTATAGCTAACAGTAGATAATGCAATCGGTTAAATATTATCTCGAATCTAAAAAAAAATCAAGAAAAATGGTTGGTTGTTAATTAATCTCAAGGTTTCAATTATCACGGGGTGTTTGTTATAATACTAACAATTACGACAATCTTGAAATGGAAGTGAAAATTTGGTAACCAGGCACAGTATCACTGTTTGTTTTACAAACACAAATACTGGATACACCACTCAAAATTGTCAAGTTAACACTTGTTTTAGTAATACTATAATGTGCTACACATATTTGAATATTTTACTTCCTCAGTGTTAATTAAGATGAAGTATACACGATAAGCTAGATTGTTAGATAACTAAGGTGTACCTCATAATTGTTTAAGGTCACCGATTGAATCGAATAAAGAACTAAATGGTTCCTGTTCCGTATGAATTATGCTTTCATTTCTCTTAACCTCGCATAGTTTATCAAATACATGAACGATCTAAAAGATTCCGGAGATGATTATGACGAAGCCAAGGAGTACCGGGTATTACGCATCTAATAATAAACTCCTGCTTGATGTCAAGTTTAGAAAGAAATTTGAGTGATATGAAAGCCATTGACCCAGATTCTAGCGGCGTTAGTGATGAGCGGGAAAAGAAACATTAATGATATACGAGGTTTGGCATTAGGCAATTGTCCATTGTAGCTTTCTCCATCGCGCCAACATTGCCTCTTGCCTGCCTACTTAATAGACATGTATTACTGCCAAATCTTGAACAGCTTTCCACTGCACTACCTTTCAGGGGCACAGACCTGAACAATCGCTGAATCAAGGTTAAATTCATAAACATTTCACTTCTTACACAGCAATCGCAACCATAACCACAAAATCTAAAAGTGCGTAATCATGAGATCACAGAACATCTTCCATCAGCACATCCGCTGAATGGCGAAGCAAACGCGCGATTCGGTTCATTTTTATTGCTTAACAAGTACATAGCTGACAATTCATAATAAACATTGTTTACACAAGGAAAAATGAATGAATTCGCTTTTTAAAGTGAAGAACAAATTAAATATGACGTGTGTAGATGCAGTTATTATATTGAATATTGCAAACTTTTAAAAAAAATATTTAAACGAAAATATATGCATGAATTCTCTTTATCAAATAAAAAATAGCGACATTGACTGTCGATTTGTTCAATTGAATGTTAGACTTTCTCTTCGTGTAACAAGCCTTTCTATCCCAATTTCTTTAGTCCTACGCGATAGCTGATGATGCTTGCTGGAGAAGCTACTTGCATGGTAGCCCCAACATCCACAAATCAACGGTTATATTTTTAATCGTTATTCTTCTGGTAGTATCAACCAATGGAAAAGATTTTTCGTACCAGAACTAAGCACTATTTTTTTAGTGTTATCATAGATGTGCATCTTTGTTATAACTTGCAGTAAATCAAAGTGTATATATATATATATATAGCGTGAAGCACAAAAATGTTCGCACTGGAAACTGAGAATATTCATGTTGAATATCTTGTAACTACCCTAATTAATGTTAATCAAGTGATTACACGTCTTACAATTCTTAGATAAGTAAGATAATATACACAATTATAAATTTCCATGGATTTTATCAGTCTCCCCTAAAATTGATTTGCATAAAATTAATAACGTTGCCAAAAGCATTTCTATCTTTGTTGCAGCACGGACACACATTGGAATTGAACTTAAAGGATACTATGAACGGTTCAACCCAACTTCCGTTGTGAATTGCAACCTTGCAATTGCACAATTTAATTCACTTGCTTCTAGACCTACTTTTTATTTCAATGGTGACAGAGCGATAAAGACACACTGCTAACAACGAGTGAGTTGCTATAAAGATACACCGCAGAAACTTAGATAATAATCCCCTCTAAAGTTTACGACATTTGTTTAGTAAGTTTACTTTGGCAACCTCTTTTAACTAACATTTTATCCCCGAGGTGTATATCAATAAATAGTTATCGATGCACTTGAAATGGTTATTTCCTTTTTATCGAAACAAGATCTCCGGCGCAATGCAATTTGCGCGGTTGGCAATGATCATTGGAACTAGGAATTCCTCAAGCCCTGAACTGCAATAAGGCGCAGAAATCGTCACGCTTTCGTACATTTCGAGGTGTGTATTTTTTATTAATTCTGCAGTTTTTTTTATAGCGTTTGTACTGCCTTAGAAAGTGCCATTTGGCATGTTCAATGCTACTGACCCGATTTTCCACATGATTTACCAGCCAGTGGCGTACAGTCAGGAACTTTGGTTGGGACGTGGGAGGTAATGCTAACGGTTATTTGCAAAGTAAGGCGAATTGAAAATATTATTATAATTTTGAACAATTCTCCACCCTCAACCCTCTCTTACTTATACACGATGTAAACAGACATGGGCAGTATCTAGATACATGTATCTACAGATACGTATTTTAAAATACATTTGTATTTTGTATTTCAAATACCTTTCCCAAATGTATCTTGTATTTTGTATTTCAAATACCCATTTCAAAAGAATTTTGTATCTTTTTTATTGCATTTAAAATACAAAATACTTTTAATGAATTATACAGACTAAAATGGTAGTTTTGCACGATCTAAAGCTAAATCTAGAATCGACTCGACATCTTTTATCGACTTACACCCAAAGAGGTTGTGTACCCTTGCCGAAAATTAAAATTGTACCATTACATATATATCCGGACAGCGGTGAGTTTACCACGACGTGGCAACGTCGACAGCACGGGCCTTAACCCTACTTTTCAACAACGAAGTATTTTAAAATGTATCTTTTCAGAAAGTATCTTAAGATACTATCTGGTATTTTGTATTTCAAATACATGTTCGTGAATGTATCTTGTATTTTGTATTTCAAATACCCAAATCTCAAGTATCTGTATCTAGTATTTCAAATACTTCAAATGTGAGTATTTTGCCCATGTCTGGATGTAAAACATGAAACAAGGGGCTTGGAATTATTTTGTGGGTATATATTTATAACATTATTATGAGGAAATGGTCGGTAAAACAAGTAGATTGGTGTCAAAATTTGTATTTATTAAAAGTACAAATTTACGCATCATTGTGGGGGCTTTGATGAAGATGGTTGAGATGCAATCATTGACATTTGAACCCCAAAATACTAATAAGTAATTTTAATGAACACAATTTTCTATTTGTTCATAATATCATCAGCATCAGTTATTCGCAAACCAACGCATTTTGAAATTTTTGTATTTGGTTGTTTTTGTTTCTTTAAATTTTCATCGGAAACCTGCCCAATGCAGTGCATGCTGCTGAAAACTAGGTATTTTTGGAGTAAGGACAGCTGTTTGAAAGGACTCAATCCATAAGAAATCTTCGGGTTGGGGGGGGGGGGGGGGAATCAGTCAGTATTACCAGTGGCGGGACTCGATCCGTGACCTTCCGAATCCAAGTGTCAGCTTCACGCGTCAGCTGCGTCTGTCGGTTGACAGAAGTGTAATATATTTCTACCACAGAAGTGTAATATATCATCTAGTTTTCTACATTGCCGCACCTCAAATCACAGGTTAGTCAACGAATCATTTCTGAATATACTCAACTATTCACAATTACGAAATATTCTAAATTGAGGGTCAATCATTGTTATTCAACTGCCGCTTACGAAACCATACATGAATATCTTAAAATTATTCCTCATTGAGCTCAGTTATTTATTTATACGTGTGGAATTCCATGGCTAGATTTCAGTCAAAGAGCGAGATGAAAAATTAAGACAATACCAACAACATCACAAACTTGCAACTTGATCCATATTTTAAGAACTAAAGTAGAATACAAAATAAATTAGTCGAAGATGCTCTCACTGTACATTGTTGTAAAACAGTGTCGGTTAGGACTTAGGACCGACATTCTAATACCACCCGCTCATCTGAGATATTCGATATTCGAATAGCCCATGCAGTTTCACGACGAAGCGTGTGACGATTTGCCAGAACAACAGGTTGTATACATTATTGTGAACTCCATCCCACCAAGCTAACACTGACGATAGCCTCTGTGTAAGAATTAGGGAAACACGATTTTTAATTGGGTACAATATTTCCATACATGTTTACTTTAATGAATGTATAATAATTTCATGGTGGCAACGCATACAATTGCCAACTAATTTTACTAGCTGATATGTTTTTGTACAAATAGGCATACCATACATACAAAACAATATAGCCCCAAAATGACTATTTAACTTCAAGAAATCTGCAAGAAACATACCAAGAAAGATTCCACTATTCTACTGCATTGATACAATAATCTCAAATGGTTTCAACGTAACCTTATTGTCATCCCCCTAATCCAAAGAAGTTAAACATTATTAAACGAGGGAGCGGGTGTCTCCATTCCACTCAAACGGCGCTTATTCTGTGATTCTGTCTGTCTGTCTGTCTGTCTGTCTGTCTGTCTGCCTGTCTGTTCGTCGAAAATCAGCTGAATCGCTGAACAGATTGCGTTGAAATTTTAAACAGACATCCGGTACGAGTTTACTGAGAAGTGAGAACTGTTAACAAAATCAGCTAGATCCATTGCGATTTGAACCTACAATAAATAAAAATGTGATTTTTTAAATATTGATAGCATTTGTTTAGATTTTTCATATGTACTCAACAAATGGCTCACTCACTCGTTTAACAACGACTTTGGCGTTTCCCTAGTTAGGTGCTCCACAGCATGAATGGCTAGCACAATGGTTTCAACGTAACCTGATAGTTATCCCCCTAATCCAAAGAAGGTAAACATTATTAGGTGCTCCACAGCATGAATGGCTAGCACAATGGATTCTTGACTTATTTCATGGTTGACGGAAGGTGTGAATTGACATTTTATTACATAGTCATGTAAATGGTATTTATTATACCTACATACGCTTTGCAAATATCACACCGGAGATAACAGCCTGATAATATTATATTCATACGCCGGAAAACGTCTATTATGTACTCTTTAACTCTTTCAGGCATGAATATAACCTCAATTTCCAACAATCAAGAACCATTGTTGTCAACTTGGTCTTTGAGAATTGATACATCTTTACTCTGAACACAATCAAGTGCTTTGAATACGCAGATAAAGAAATTTATCTATTGGAGAGAAGTAAATATATTTTTGCAAATTAATGTAGTAGTGGATTAATACATTACGTTTTAAAAAGTCATCCGATTCAACTTAGTCATTTCGAAATTATAGTTTGTGACATAAAATCTAATTGCGGTTTCCATACTAATTGTTATGAATAAAATGTTATCGTCTTTCTATATGAGCTCGAGCCAAAAGTTTTTTTAACAAGTTTTATTCTTCAATAGCTCGTTAGTCACTTAATAGTCACACTAACCGTACTATAAATCATATTTTCAACAACAAGAGGGAGGTGTAAAGCGTTCGTAAGTACGCTCGTCAGAAGTTCAATAATAAATTGCGGTATAAACTATTTATAATACTCCATAAAATCGTTTGTTAGCATGGAACGAGGTTTATAGGCAATAACCACTGGTAAACACATTAACAGCGCATATACGCACTTGCATGGAAATAATGACCGAGCATTATAATATGCATCGACCTAGTTATTGTTTTATTTAACTAGTGCATTGTTGTCTACATTGGTATCGGAAAGTATATTGATTTACTTCCGGTGGTTGGTACTGCGGTAGCACAATCATAGTAGCGTTTGGTTGGCAGTGAATCATTAAGACAAGGTCGACATGTTGTGACGTAACACCATGGACATTGAGCGAGCCTCAGCCTAGGCCAATGTTGCCTCACACATGGCCTTCTCAAACTTCCGCTATCCCATAGCTTATATTATGCTTGTCTTGTTTATTGGCCAAAGGCGTATGAAGTTTACTTGCCTTATTGAGAGCTAAGAATACCATAATCATTGCCAACAACTTACGTCGTAATCAACATAACTTGGAAGCGTCAAGAAGCGTGAAGACTGTAGAGCCAACCCAGAGAAGGTGCAACTATAGTGGACATGGACAAAGACTAGTAATGGCGGGTCATAACATTTAGAGGGACAAATACGTTGGTTTGTGTCCAAAGAGAAAGTTTTTGACATCTGCGAAATGAAAAGACAGCAAGCTTGAAATATTCCGAAAATATTACAGTTAGCAATTCTTGAAAAGACTGAAAGAAACGGGACTTGAATGGTATGAAATGCCCCAAAGATGCGTCCAAACTTTCACCATGGCCATTTATGTGCACAT
Organism: Sweltsa coloradensis; assembly: GCA_024449915.1. NCBI lineage: Eukaryota > Metazoa > Arthropoda > Insecta > Plecoptera > Chloroperlidae > Sweltsa > Sweltsa coloradensis. The sequence continues at coordinate 95,209 of JAMZAV010000271.1, forward strand.
GGAAGTGCAACCTTATTTTTTAGAGCTGGTTTGTAACGGTGCTTTTACAATGTCCTAACAATGGTTATGGGTCTCTCTTGCAGCCCCGTAGTGCACGCGGTGCCACAGTTAGCTCGGTCAAGGCTAAGTTTGCCTCTGTAATGGAAATCTTTTCAAAACACCCTAGCCAACTTTCTCGATGACGCAAACTGCAAAGAGCTGAGGGGTGGGTGCTACCAGAACCAGACCTTCTCAATTAGGAGCAACGGAGGTTCAAAATAGAATATCTTATTAGCGTCTAGTATCCAAACCTAGCGGGACTGAGCTTCATTGTACACTAATTCATTTCAAGAGAAAAAACTTAAAATTTTGGGAATTTTTTGATTGGCATGGTGAGTTTTTATACACCTTTGTTCTGATCTATAAGTAATTGGTAAATAGCCAAGATATCGCACTTAAATGTTAGAAACCGTAATATCTACAGTAGGAGCTCGTAGGTCTACTGTTGTTGCTTTGGGTGGGGGGGACTTACAGTTTGATCCTTTTTCATCTTTGGTTTCAAAATCGCATGTCACTAATGTGTATAAGATAACTTTTCGAAACAGATAGACGTGATACACAATACTTTCAAATGTTTGTTTCAAATAGCGAATTTCGACAAGTTAAAAGATCTGAGAACATTTATTGTGGAAATGCTCGAGAGCTAGACTGTAGATAATCTTTCACTTCCTATAACTCAATGATAAGTTAAATTCTGTAAAATCGAAGCAAACAAGCATAAACATGTCTTAGTCTAAATAATCTGAAAATAGTAAATCTTATTTTTGTGGACTTTATAACTTACATAATTACCCTTGTGTAATTACCCTTACAGCTACATCCGACGATTTATGAAGAAAATTTGCAAGTGAGCAAAGACATAAGCATCTTATTATTTAAACAAATTTAATGATATCATTACAATCAGCAAATTAATGGTTTCTAATGAGATACTAACAATGCTTAATAATTGTGAATTTAAATGAACTTGAATTTTAATTTTGATTCCAAAGATTGGAGTAATTGGTCATGATAGCTGATATCACTTTTAAAATTAAATTAAATTTCCCAAAATGCTTTCAAATCATAAAAAATGGGAAGAAAAACAAAATGTAAAAGTTAAATGTATGCAAAAATAATAATTTAATTAAAAAATGGTCGTAATTTAACGAGCAAAACTGAGGCTGTATTCGTAATGTTGAATGATTTAAAATTTGTAGTAAGATGAGTCTTGATTGTTGGGTTGGGTTCCGTTGTGTCATGTTAAATTAAGTTTTCCATCTTTTGTTCAGGTATACCCGCCATTTTATTGGGGGCCACCGTCAATGGTGCTACATCAACGCTTTACCTGTCTTCCCGCCAAGCCTAAACATGCAGGAGCCGATGGATAAAAAAGACACCAACGAAACCCTCATCTAATTAAATAAAAAATAATTTCTAAATAGTTTTAGGGCAAACTATGATTCCCAGCCATTGAGCCATAAGATAAAGATTGATTTTAAATAAATTTCCTCCGGAGCTTGATGTCTTGGACATGATGTGTGCTACTGTATTTGACCAGGCGAGATGTTCTATAAACCTGATCTTGACTTGTTAGCGGAGGGTAAAGCGACATGTAAGATTCCTGTAGCGTGTTCTACGTGTTTTTACTCTTCCACTTTCATACCGTCTGGGCTGGCTCAACGCTAGCGCATTTCAAGCACCGGTAGCCTGGCCTGGCTCAAGGTTTCAAGACCTGATATGTCATAAGACCCGATATGTAATATTCTTAGTAATAATAATATTCTCATATATTATTAAATATATTACATGAAATCTAGCTAACGCCTTCGTAATGAACGAAACAATTATCAAGCATCTCTAGTGGAATGTCGGTTGAAGTGTTGTGTGGATATATAATAAGAATTTTTCTAGTACCACCTACCTGGGAACGCTGATTATAGTAACTAACCACATGGTGAGATGACAAACAGAATTTACAGTGGCTAGACTATCAGTATCACTAGCTAATTTCTTGTCTAATAATTATGCTATGTTACTGAATCATGGAATGATGGCAGTATAGTAAACACCAGGAGTTTATAGCAAAAATTGTATTGATTGGTATTTAAAATCAATCTATAGTAAGTAATATGTAGGTAGTAAGGGAATTATGTTATACTTATGGAAAAACGAAGAATGGCAAATTTTCAAAGTTCATTTCGTAACGAGAAAAGTTTTTTTACATGCAAAATAAGATAGTTATTAGAAATTGAATTAAAAGCCGAACAATCATTAAACTAATTCTGCTAAAATGCCACTCAACCCTCTCTTCATAATTGTTTTATTCAAGAAATGTGGGGTATGAAGTGATAGTGAGTTGAAATACAATTTAGTTGTATCGTTGCTAAAACGAAAGTAATGATTTCACGTAATTCAACCGATTAAACATTCAGTTTATTAACGCTCTAATTGTTTTAAGAGTTCCCAAATGCGATTGAGTGAATCGTAGAAGAGCAAGTGCTTGTAGTATTTAATAGATAGTTTAACTTAGTTACTTTGCTGAAAACTTAGCTGGCAAAATGTAGTACTCATGGCAACTTGCACCTCGAAAAATACAAGCTTCATTCAGATTTATATAATTGATAATAATTGCGTCGATTAATGTTACACGTAAATTTACCATTCAGATAAAAAAAACTGTACAAACTTAGAAGATTTAAAACAAAATTGATACTAATTTTTGTCATTGGATTTGGGACACATTTTTCATTAAAAAAACCTATTTCTAATATCAATTCAAGCATTGAAGTTAATATTGCCAAAACATTAATTAAAAACTAAACGAATGCTTGCAATACACAAATCAATGTTTTTTTTTTGGCGTTTAAGAAATAAATGCGTACTTGTAAATATAACATTATTAACTAGTTTGGGTCACGCATGACTTTGTTATACACACACTCCATGTGACTGGTTGATATCAAATTGTACCAAGTCCCGAATTAAAATTGTGTAACTTCCTGTTGATAACGCTATTATAGCGGGGAATGTAAGGATGTGTTGTATTTAATTGTAGTTGTAAACTCATTCTGCATGTGAAGGTTAGGAATCTTTATCTCTACTACCGGAAAATGTGTTAGTTACTAAAAAACATTATGTTATATTGCACACTGGCAATTAACGTGTATTCGTTTAGTGCTTGAAATTAAGTACCATCCACTTTTAATTAATTGCAACACGGGCTCATGAGTTCGAATCCTGTGACCAGGAGATTTGTGAATATAGCACTTAATTATTCCATCCCAAATATATAGTTTATTCAAAAAGTTAACCAAAAGAGAGACACTTAAACTAAACATGACCGCGTATATCAGACAGATAACTCGAAGAAAATCAATCAATTCTTAAACCTGGAACATTTGCATCTTAATTAAACAACGTTAAATATTGGCTAGCATGATTCGCATGGCCCAATTGACCGCGCAATGATTAAACTTGCTGTCAATTAGAGTTCCTGATAAGAGCATAGATGCAATAATGCGCAAACAAACGGAATATTATTCCTGTATTAGATTGCATATCAGCTTTACAGAAGGCTTAAAACATCTTCATACTTGAATTACATGAGCATCTCATTAAGAATGATGGTCTTACCACATAACAATTAACTCCCCCGTCTCCGACCGTTGTCTATCTCTCCTCTTAACCTTCACCCACAGACAAGAATAAGAATGAGAATTATTCGGCCCAAGCAACAACCTTACGGCTTAGAAAGTTACCGCTTCATGTCCAAGTGTAAGGGAAGTTAAAATAAGGTTAATGTCATTTAAATCTATAATTACTTCCAGTACATCCTACAAACACCATTATTTAACGAAACGTCATATCCGCTGTTCATACAATATTGAGACTGGAATCTATTTGAGCAGATAAGGAAGTGTGTTTCCTGCATTGTTATGCAAGGCGTGATAGGAAGGTTGCACGACGGTTTGAAATGATAAGCAGCAAGCTTCTGTTGTTTATATTCCGACCTTTCAACCCCAAACTCCGAATGCATGCGTGATTTCACAGCTGTCACCATGCACAGAAGAAATCCTGTTTGCTGCTGCTCGGTTAAGTAAGTATATTTAACATACTTCTTGGAGTATTTTTATTACGGCAGCGAACTACGTACCAGCACTCAAGCAATTTAACGACGACCATTAAATCAGGTACTAATCAGGGTTAGTGCCCGTTAATGACGTAATTATCGAAGAGAAAATCCATAGAGTTTGTTCACAGGAAAGTTTTCGGAATGCCAAGATGGCGTCTGTCTCCGGTGTCCTTCACCTCAGGTGGGCCTTCGGTTTCGAATTCACCGCCAAGACTAATGTCCTTGTTTTAGTGTCACAGGTTCCGGATATGTAGATTGGCTCTCTTGACAATGCGACTATTAGTTCCACTCAGCACGGTTAGTGTTAACATGAGTTACGTCGTCTGGTACTAGTTGAACTGACCCTAAATCTGTATTTAAGACAAACTTGTTGTGTATGGATGTCCGATGTAGGGTACACATTTTTACCCGGTGTGACCCTCTTCAGGTGACTACCTAGGTAATTAGAGTGTTTTGCATTTTGCAGAGGGAATGTCCAATGACTGTTAGATATGACCCAATCCTTAGGGTTCTCAAGAACCTCACCAACACTTTCAGTCAGGATTGTCGGTGGCGTGTCTCACCGTGACCTCCCGTATCAAAGCTACACGCGGTACGCACAAGCTACATCAATAAATTATCAATATTATTAAATTGCATCGTCACTAGACCCCAAATTTTGAGTAGAAAAATAATGCGAACTTAAAACCCATTCAAACCTGGTGTCCATGGTGTCCACCTGGTGTCCATCCATGTTATATATAAAAAATATGCTAATAAAGAACTTAACTGAACTGAACATAAAATGGACATAACCATTTCGAATTTAAAAAAATTTGAATTAGTTTTTTTTAAATTTGACCCAAATTTAAAAAAAATGTGAAATTCAAATTCATAATATGTTTCTTTTCTCATTTGAAAGGACGAATAGTATCTTTTGATTAAATAGAAGATTAAAAAAGAAGTCTGCAAAAACGGTGATAAAAAGGTTTTTCTGGGATTCCCGGGAAATGTAATATATTTCTAATATTAGCCCTACTAAAACCAAGAAAAATGTTGGGAAGAACGAAAAACATGGAACAAACTGGTGGAGGTCCCTGAGGAAGAAGACAGAGGAGAGGAAGAAAGTGAAGTTGATGACGCAGAGGAAGAAAAAGATGATGTGGGAGAAGCGTCAGGCATGGCTAGCCGGCCGGCTTCGATAACCCCGGGGAGCCAAGAATGTGGTGGGACCCTCCCACCCCCTACCCGACTTAGTTGGAAATAGGGTTCGATATTAATTAATTAATTAGCCCTACTGGTATTGGAGACAGAAAATCCAAAATATGCAAAACAATTCGGTTAAAACATCTAGTTTAAGATATGCACTTATAATTTACATTTGAACATACAATGTTCCTTAGATTTAAAATCCAAAATTTCCCAAAATACCTTTAACATTACTATGGAAATTATATTAAAAATAAATCTTTCAGTGAATTTAATTCAGGTCTGATTGGGTTTAAGCTTTTAAAAATGTATTTCACGCCCCCACGACTCCCCCACGACTCCCCCACGACTCCCATGACGCATCTGCACAGCTAGAAAATGCCTACTTCCGGTATGATTCAACAATGATAAAACCGTCAGTAGCTTTCGTGTTTTAGCATTACACATTTAGGCTTCGTACAAACAGTTTACTGTGAATACGAATCGAACATCGATGCTTTAGTAAATATGAACCACCGTAGACCATACTCATTATATCGGTGATTGGAAACATCGGTCGGGCAAGCGTTTGTTTGCATGGTTGCATCACGTTTATGTTGTGTGTCGAACAATATGGCGACATGACATGGCATTGACTCCACACCCACACAATATTAAGGTATGCGGATCAGTGACAGATAAGGTTGTGTGACCTTAAAAACGATAAAGAAACGAACCTAGCAATCGATATGAATTTGTGGTTTCGTAAAGCTTGGGTGCAGTATGATAATCAATCTTAAGTACAGTACAATCACCTCAACATTATCAACCAACAATTTTGAACAATACAAGGTGTTATTGATAAATCAAGTTTTTTGATGATGGTTTATGACATCAGCTTTTTTTTTCAATAAACCAGTACTTATAAATTATCTGCAATTACAGCATGCACATACATGTAAAATGAGGCTAATTGATTTATCAATTACCTATTTCGAATTATGTCAATATTGATAATGGCTGATCAAAACAATTCTAGAACCCCAAAAAAATAATAAATCAAATACATTGTAACCAAAGTTACAAAACAAATCCAAATCTATTACGTGTGACATTATAATATTATATCTGAGATGGAATATTTTTTCCATTCAATTCCTACCATTGATAAATTAAATGTCACTCTCTCATAAGTGTATGGTGTATGTATGTATGATGTATAACATGTATCTGTAAACGTATCAAATCTTTTTGGATCAAAAGTCAATAATGAAACACCCATGTCGGTTTCCAGGTGAACCGGCATCCGCCATCTTGGAAAAATGTCTTCCTACCGGCACTTATTTTACACCGCCATTTGAGTCACCGTACATTCAAGTTTCTTTCTATTGGTGATAGTGATAATATAACTCGACCAGAAAACTTAATGAAAATATTACTTAACTTAAATTTAGGAAATAATATAGGCCTAGCTGTTCTATTTCCATTCTGTTTGCTTCTAATTCCCTTTCAGGCCATCTAAATAAGTATGCATTTTTGTGCCGGGCCAAAAAAACAAAAAATCTCAAAATTTAAAACTGATATTTTTGTAAACCGAAATACTCAAGTAATATTACAAGGCTTAAACTATTAAAAATTATGTGTACTCGTTAAAAACGCTTACCTGGTGGTGCAGGGTAAAGAATTCCTCCTTCTGGATGCATCGCCGTGGTGATAAATATTGATAAACTTAAAACAAATAATAACTATCACGTTCAGTTGCACTGTATCGTTCGTTTTACACTGTCGTAGAGTTCGTATAGATGAGCTTTCGAAGCTAAACTGCACGGTTGCCGAAGCAAAAGTAAACTGACACTAGCCTCGAAGCACAGACTGATAGATGCAACAACTACGGAGCCAAATGCACAATGCTTCCGCACCAAGTGAAAGAAGATTAGGAAATGAAAACCTTGAAGAATTGAATCGCAGTTACTTTTGGCAGCAACCTAGCCAATGTTTACACAGGACTGTGGGCAAAACAATAAAACATTAGAATATACACCAAGTAGGGAAGTAAAGGGAAGTGGTAAAAGATGTGTAGTGTGCATTAGTAAGTTGCGGTTCCCCCACCCTCGAATCTGGCTTTCTGTCTGAAGACAATGACCTACTTGAGTGAAGGGGGCCTTCCTCTCCTCTCTCCCCCCCACACTCTCTCGCCGGACGACGATCAAGGGAACTAGGCTAGAACTAACATAACAAGGTTAGGTTAGGGATGCGAAAATAGTCTCGGAAATAATCACAAGTATTAATTTCATTTTCTTTTCCACTTGGTTTTCTCCTGCCTAGAGCTCGCCGTGTTACGGAGATAAACACGTCGTTTCACACGTGAGCGCCGTGGCGTACGTATTATAACCATCGCGCGGATTCGCGCCGCGCCACGCGCTCACTTCAGGCGGTACGCGTCGTTATGTTTCGGTAACTTATTACTCTAGCAGGAAGTTAGAGCTGACATCACACTTCTCGACATAAATTATTGGCATGCAATCGATAGGGTTATGTCCTTTTTGGAGTGACCGGAAATGTTGCGAGCTTTACAAATATTATTTTGTTTTTTATATGTTGGCATCTGTTTTCAATAATAACATTATAATAATGGCAGATACGTGCACAAAATACGTCTGATTTTAGAGTCGTTATGGTGACAAAATCGTTGAACATACAAATTTCAAAATCATTTTTATCAAAACAACTTATATTTCTTATTTTCAAGCTTTACTGTACTTCTTTTTCATTGCGCGAGTAGCCTAATTCCTTCTTGGTTATATTGAGTAAAGTATTGTTTATTTTAAGCTGTAAAAAAACATTACAAATCACCTCATTTTATAATTACTGATTTTGATAAGCACCACGTAATCTTAGCTTGAAATTTTTTTGTTAAAAAAATAGCGCTACAAAAGTTACTTTCAAGTTAGGAAAGAACACGAGATGCCTTGATAGGACAAAATGCATGGATGTAAGTATGCACAGTACATGAAACTCAGAACCGTGTTGACGAATAGCAAGATGCCACTCACCGGAAGAAGCCAATACTATATTGTCAGTTGAGAGAATGATGACATCCTAAGTTTCTGTAGGATGGTCCTCGTCAGTCGTCAGAGCCTACTTATCCTGGTTGAACAGTCCTCATAGAGATATCGAGGTACAAAGTAGGAGTCTCAATTACCGTACTATGAAGTGTAATGGTTGTGATTCCATTCCAATAGAGACACAAAATGTGTTACTGTATTGATTAATTTCAAACACAAATGTAAATATGAATTTCGACTTGGGAATAGTGACCTGAAAACGCCTTCCAAAAATATTATGTTGTGCATATAATATAGTAGTAATTTCGCCAAACAGGGTTCACATATTTCTTGTACAGAGTACAGACCTATTTACTGCGAAGGTGACAGCTTTATATATCAAAGGTAAATATTTTATGATAGTTTGTTGGTAAGTTTCAACGAATAACAAATATGACACATATTTTGTATCTCTCGATTGGTTATTCGGGAAACACTCCCGTATGTACAATTCAGAACTTAACTTCAGAATTGTATTAAATATTAACATATTTTGTAATTGTGGAAATACAGCTTTTTTGGATCTGAAGTTCACCTTGGGTGAATATAATAGTGATTATTACATGTGTGTACACGGTACACGTGAATTTATATTTATAGTTATACTTGTGGGTTTTCTCTGTTTTCAATCACGCCCCAAATCTGAGCGGATGCAAAAACTAAAAGTCTACAAAATATTGTTACTTCGCTTAGTTCATCTAGGAATTAAATTTGCCTAACAAATAGACATACCAAACTAATGTGACGTCAATGAAAATTAAATCGCTGCACATAAAAAGTATGTTGCTTATTTAAAATAATTCCAGTAAAGATTTTGTGCCACGGTATACATGCTTAAAACTAGGAAAACGCTTAAGTCCCGCCGCGTTGTTGGATGAGCGTAATTGGTGCATTGAGCTGCCATGTGTTATGCAAATTTTCTGTTGTTCTGTGAAAAAATTATTACTAAGTCGAAGAATTTTTTAAAATTAAATTAAATAAAATAAAAAATTAACTCTATATTTTTATTTAAAAAAAATATCGTAAAATTGCGATTTTCATAAGAAATAATTATTCGAATGCGCTAAAATTTTACACGAATATATTAATTCATAAAAGTAAGGTTCTGTGAAAACATCATTACAATAGGATAAAGTATGTAGGTGTTATAAGTCAAAGAATTGTTTTAAAAAAGAAAAAACCTGTAAAATTTCGATTTTCATGAGAAATAATTTTTCGATTGTGCTCAAGTTTCACACGAATATTTTAATTCATGAAATTAAGGTTCTGTGAAAAAATTAATAAAATCGGGTTAAGCATGTAGGTGTTATAAGTCGAAGAAAGTTTTTAAAAATCGAAAAGAAATTGTAAAATTGCGATTTTCATGAGAAATAATTTTCCGATTGCGCTCAAAAACGTGGCAGTTCTAAGTTCAGAGATTTCGAAGGCCTCCAGAAAATTTCATCGCAATTGGAGTATCGGTTTAGCCGGAATCGTGTTAACAAACACACAAAAATACACACAGGAAAAAAAAGAAAGAAAGAAAGAAAAAAAAAACATTCCGGATATTTTTCTTCAGTGTAGTGAAATGGAATCTTCGCATCGCTCATCCAAAAAATAGTAACGGTAAAAATTGAAATGTAAAAAAAATATCTCTTATATTTTAATCCTGTAAAGTTGGTTGTCTTAACGCCTGACCTTGAATAACACGCAGTGCTATTATCACCAATCTCATGTTTTACTTGACGAATCAGTAGCACATGCTAGTCTCGTGGCGTACACCGATCAAAAATAAACATTGTTTTCAAAACACACCATTGTAAATTGTATTTCTGTCACCTCGACATGACTATTATTGTCGCACGTGTTCCGAATCGTGACGTCTCGCCACTGGCTCCCTTAATAGAACATTTACGTAACCACAGAGGATCCAAGTAACATTTACTACCGAGCAATTACCACTTGGTTTACGATATTTGACCAATCGGCGAACAGGATACAAAATTCAATTTGATACTTTAATACTTGTTTATTTTTCCTAGTTTTGAGGATGGATACAAATTGGTTTATTTTGACTATGAAATAGTCTGTCCCATATGTACATATCCATTTTATAGTCTATAAGTATTATCATCAATGTATGTTATGTTAAAAAAAGAATTAATTTCGATTTATTTTGGAGTCTTGAATGTATTATAACTTCCAAGCTTCTTAGAGTTTCGCGACTCGATCGTTGATAGATACATTCAAAAGGCTGTTGATCGCGGTGGTTTGTTTTCACGTGTAAACATTTTAAAGTGGCAACAATAGCAGATAAATACATGAAATTACAATCTTTCAGCGTAAGCCTGCTGTAAGGACAGGGATGAAGAAAGAGCAATAGTCGAAAAGATGTGTCCCGACCGGGGTTCGAACCCGGGTCCTCTGTCTTTACGTAGCGATGCTTTACCAAGTAACGTATGACTGTTATAAAACTGAAGAGGGACAATACATCACAAATTTTGCATTCACTGGTCCTGATGAAGATATTAACTCGATCTTCGAAACGTTGTCACAAAAAACGAAAATATGCTCTTAATTTAACGTATTTCATACATTTATAGCACAGCACATTTATAATATAATATATTTTTTATTGTGTGTGAGGTATTGAGTTAAAGAGATGGTTAAGATTTTTAAGTATAGATAAATACTTGAACCACAAACAAATCTTATTTACTGGATAAAAAATATTTTTAATAACGCACATAATTTATTTTAATTTAGATGTAGGCCTATTGAAGTTGTACAGCCAATATCCTGAAAAGAGAATATTCACAACGGAAAGATAAGTATTTTGGTTTAGTGTTTAGGAAACAATTAAATATATTTTTTCATAAGCAAACTAATTAATATGAGAAGAGAGTACCCGGAACATTATGCCATTTTTGTTAATTTACTAGTGACAACAAAATGTATGTCACATTTTCCATGTGACACGGCCGATTCATAATGAAACTGTTAATTTAGTTTGCGAATTGTTAATGTTATCACATATGACTCTTCATCTCCACGATTGACCTGTCATATTGTTATGACACCTGTTTGTGAATTCTCCGATACCACCGCATCAACGAGACCTACTTACTTCCTATTTCCTGTTACAATGAACTGAAATCAGAATATGCCAGACTAGGAAAAAGGTTTCTCTCGACCCTCGTATAGTGTAAGCATTAGTTTCATAGGGGCAGCGGTTTACTTATACTGTCTGGTTTGATTGTATGCTAGATCAATGCCTGCATGACAGCGTTTTACACATTGCCAGCGACGTAGGCTTTATCATTGTAAGTTAGCACTCATAACTGTGGGCACGAATCCGTAGAAAATGCTAATGGAAAATGTTTACGTGTAACGCCAATACTTTCTTCCGTTTTATTGTAGTATACTTTATCAATCATCCCACAGCCAGAACTAGGCCACGTATTCGTCAATACGGGAGAAAAGGCATGGGAGGGGGTCAGCTCATGGTATAACTGTATAGGACAATTATTGAATCTAGCATATTACATGGAATTAATTAGGATGTAGAGAAAAGTACGCGACTGGACGCTTTTGGTCCATTAATGAGATTCGTCGTTTTCGCATGTAATATATGTGCATTGGCGCTATATTAAATACAGGTTAATGAGGGGACTATAGCGATTAGACTCTGTATTTTGTGGATCTGAATTTAATTAGCAGGTGATTTGTCAGAAGTAAAAAGTGATTTTGCTGTATCTTAAATATTTTTTGCTTAACTATTTCACAGATGAGCATGTGTCGAATTTATTTCGTCTTCATATGTAAACGTGTATTTTGCTGTAGAAAATCAAGTGTTTTTTAAATGGCATAATGCGAGAGAAATGGCCTCAGGGCATTGCGTCCAAAAATTTATTTGATGATATGATGAAGTTCGCTATACAATTTCGAGTCGTTCCCAGTAGCCAGGTTGTGGTCAGTTCACAGTTGTTCAAACATTGAATACCAATTAAATTTGAAATGTTCACAACCATGCCTAATGAACAATTCAACCGAAGTGGTAATCAATTAGTGTTATTTTATTATAATTGGCTATAAATTGTGTGTAAAATTATGGATTTTCGAAGTGGTGTTTATTAAATGAATCAACCCTATAATATTTGCCCTGGTGGCAAATTTAAGTGCACATATGTAAAAAAAAAAAAAAACTACACACAATTACAAGTTTCAAGTAGATATAATAAATTAAGAATATTATGTCTCACCTCTAAAAGACACCATGAACAATAAACTAGCCATACAGATGTTGTATTTTGTTATTAACATCTCTTTATCACAACATTGAAGTATGACTTGAGTTGAAACTCCCTATGAATAGTTTCAAACACATTGCAGGTGTGAAATATAGCCTTGTTTTTGTATACTTCAATTACTCAATTCAATTAAACACATACACACTCCATTGACATATATCTACAAGTAACTCAATTGACAACTGTTGCAAAACATAGCTCTTACCCAGAAATATAAACAATAAACATACACCAATATCTTTCCACCTTATATTTTGGAAGCACTATCCGCTAACAAGTATTGGTGAGTGAGGTATGCACGACGAATGTAGATTCGCGTCAAAACAACTTCCTAACGACGAGTTGAAAGCCAGTGAGCTAGAGAATTTCAACCTCCTCGTGCTTGTTGTTCATGTTATGCCATTGATCTTTCTATACGTCCTCTAATTTGTGTTTGAGATCCTCTCAACTCTGTGGTAAGAACCAACCAGTTGGCACTCGCGGTTAGGGAAGGCTATTTTGGCACATTTGCCAGCCACCTCATTTCCTAGCATTTCACCAGTCAGTGTGACCAAGCACAAACAAAGACCATGAACCTTTTCTTTTCATCACACACGTTATACTACAACATTGTTTATTTTAAGTATGTGGATGCCTTTCAAGCAATTCAAACACGCAAAAGTTTCAATTGTGAGAATAAATTATTTTATTCACTATATGTTTATAATTCTAGACCAAAACGAATTCATACTTAAGATCCCAAAAATAAACATCCGATACCAAGGTATGGATGTTACAATGCTCCTGGCCATAGAAATAATCTTCAGAACTTGAACGCAGGCTTGGATTCAGGATTGTCGAGCAGTGCCCTACCATGGAGGACGAATGTGATACAAAACCAGCCCCAATCCAACATCAACTATTTTCCAGGATGGATTGCTCACTAATTGCCAGATGAACCGATTGTATTGCAACTTATTCGAAACCGCCCGTTGCATTTATTACCTGTAACAATTATAATTAGGAATGATCATAGACAAATTTGAGAGCTGTAAAATGATGGGTGATTTGTATTGTGAAATTGGGAATTTATATATTATATAGACTATGCGCACATTCATGTAAAAATGCCACATAGGCCTATAGTTAATATATTGGAATATTCTGTCATAGATACATTGTGTGCAATTACATAATCAACCAATTTGGCTTATTATGCAAGGATCAAACTAATCCGAATTAATCTTCATATAGCTCGGTTAACCAGAATTGAAAAATATCAGTTGAATGTTATTTACATTGTAAATATGGAATGCCATATGGCTCTCGCAGCTGTATCTTGTTAATAGTATTTGCATAGGCCTCTGATGACAATTGATGACGCAAGGATCGATGTTAGGGGTAAATGGAAGATCGATCGATGGCACACTTCACAATAGAACGTTATTATTACGAACTGTAAAACGAGGTGCTAGGCTGATGGATGAGTTCGGAAATCTGTAAAGCTTAATATTACGTGGAATGGTGGAGGCGCCGGGTCACAAACTTGCAAAACCTTTTCTAGGGCTGGCCACTCCCCACTCACCCCCAGAGTCACCAAAAACTTCTGTATAACCCTTGTTGGAGAGGAAATGCCATACAAAAACCGTATGTCAATCGGTCGTCGTGTTCGCTTTTTTATCGTGAGACGTGACACACGCACAGACGGACGGACAGACGGACGGACAGACCGACGAAATACTCCCTAATATATGACGTTATGTTAAGATAATTGTAAGGCCTCGCTCTTGAAACAAAACACTGTTATGTGTTGTTGTAAATTGATGTTTCATACAGTAGAATAGTCAACCTCTCATACTTCTAATACTTTTAAGAAAACACAATCCAATCCTGTGTGATGTGTTGCTTGAATTAAAATTATAAAGTGGTGGGAGCTGGGAACCATTGGAACGAGGCTTGATAGAAAATGTCCGCTCACAGATGTAAAATACTTTTGTCATAAGCTAAAATAAAATAAATATTAAAATGTATAAATGAAAATAATAATGATTTGATCGCCAATAGGTGAATAACAGAAGGGGATTTTTAACTTAGAAACTAGATATGCAAAAGTTGAAAAAGTTAAAATTTCGATTACTTTTCTAAAATTGTGTGACGTTTTTATTCGAGAACTAAAAACTGAGCTAAATGTAAACCATAAACTGTCGTGTCCGTGTTAATTTTGCGTGAGAAAGCTGATACTGTGATATAGATAGATGGTGGGGTGATTGATAGATCAGGTGATGGTGTAAGGATAGAATTACAAGCTTCAAAGTAGTTTTGCAGATGTATTATTTAAAATTGACTTAACAACTAGTAACTGGTATATACATTTTTGGAGATAGCTTTTTTTTAAAATCGTTTTTAATCCCGAATCAGTGGTGGTCAAAGTACGTTGTTGTTGGCATTGATGACGAATGTGGGGCTGAGTCCAATTCCTTGATTTTACACAAAATTATTATTCCTGCAAGAACTATCCTCAATTTAAATTTATTTTCCAAACTGACCTTTTTTTACTCTTTAGAATTGTACGGCCTTTGATAAATCAGCTTTTAATCGATATTATGATTTACACGAATTTTAGACCCTGAATATGACTACTGAACGTATATTAAAATATTTCCTTGTTTTCAATATGTTTAATGGGTTGGCAACCGCAGGTTTCGCATCTTGCCGACTGAAACCTGTTTCGATCGAATGACGAAATTAAATATAAAATTGTATAATTTTTGACATACGCTTTTTGTTAATATCAAGGTTATCTACGTGAGCGAGCAAGGTCCTGCGACCACTTTCGTTGAACTAGAGACGGTTAATTACACCTATCACTAATGTTACTCCAACTATTTAGCAGAACCGTTAGACTGCTATGTATACCACAATTTATTTTTGCACGCAAGAACGATGGCTGAAAATATCTTTATTCCAATTAATGCAATGAATAAATAATACAATAACATAATTTTGTACACAAAACAAGAAGTCATCGCATTAAAATCAAGAAAAAACAAGGAAACACACGACAGCTAAAAAGGTGTCTGGGGTGTGACATAACACTTTTTTTAAGTGTCTTCTAGATTTTGGGGATGATTGCTTGTTTTGTGCACTGATATTTAATTTTAGGATGTTTTATTTTGTATCACACTTGTGGGGCTTTGCACTGTTGTTGATCAATAATCAAATCAAATTAAAAGTTTAATTAATTAATTCAATTCAATTTCAATCCAAATTATCCTTCCTTCACTCAGTTTGTATTACCATCGTCGATAGTAGTGACGCTTACGTAATTGCAACTTCAATTACATAATACTACATTTAATTAGTAAGTAGATTCAGTTGGTGACATTAACGCCAGTCCAATAATTTCACGAGCAATCGACTGTAAGCAATAATATTGCTATGTACAGAAAGATATGTGCCTATCATCGCAAATCATAGTTGATAAAAACAGTTAGCGTATAAAATTAATTTGCTCTGGCTTATTACGGCTGTAAACTGCACCTTATATGACCGTTGTTACTTACGTAAGTGAAGGCCTAACAAGCTAGTTGTTTCCTCTGTATGTAAAACAAAGTTTACGTTATTGGAGCAATCAAGAATAAAATGAATGAAAGAGAAAACGAAGCATTAGTACGACATTTAATAACATGAAAATAACATTCATCACAATACCCTAAGGAGGCAATGATGGGACATGCTATTACATGAAAATTTAGCTCGATATCAATCATATCGTTATTACATACACTCTGTGATTCCGGTTACAAACAAAGCATGAGTAGAAAAAAAATATTTATCCAAAGTTGTCAATGGACGCGTTGCCATATTGTTAATTTTTCTTCGAACTGATTTAAATTAAACCAATGTTTGATTTTTTTTAATAGCACCAGAACTTGTTTCAACCTTATTCTCCGCAAGCGGCAAAGGGTGGACAACAAACAAGGATCGTTTACTATCGGGGCACACTCGAACCTGAACCTGAACATGTTTACATTGAACAGCGAGTTTTGTGTTTACATATTTGTTAGACCTACATACAAAACAAATGTAGTTTATTTCGAATATCGTTATCTATAACACGGCGTATTTACAAATAAAAACACTGAGTCAAACATGCAACATGTCTTTGTAATGTGCCCCCAATCCGGCAAGCGAAATGAGATAATACAAAGTGAGGATCATTAACAAACTATTGTTTTCCAACTTCCGCGTTGTGCCATCCAAGGCATATTATCTACACTGTCACAGATTGCCACGTGCCGAAGAACGTAATTAAATAAATCAGTGTAAGAAGAAAGAAATTCCTAGAAACGCTGCGCTATATGTTATGCGAAATAACAAGAAATCGCTTGGTCTTTAAACCTATTTATTTTGTTTTTTAATCTCTCGGATTACATACACACATCAATAATTGTGTTGTCTTTATGAAACTCAATTATCGATTAGATTGTGTGACTGCTGGTCTACGCAATTATATTAATTACTTTATATGATTAAAATGTCTAATAAATAAAAAACAAGTTGTGGGCTATCATACAGTTGGCTGAATAACCCATGATTGTCAGACGAAACAAATGAATTATATCCGGACTCTCACATTCCTATCCCAGTTCCAACCGGCGTATTCTACTAACACCACCGCTCAGTAATAATATTTTTTGTTATGCAATGTTACGAAAACAAAAATATTTTTTGTTATTTTACGATACTATTATTAATAATAAACTCATGTGATTATTTGATAACAGAAAGAGATCGTGAATATGAATGTGAATGTGAATGTGAATGGATATTTGACCCAAATGGTGAATAAGTGTTAAGTTGACCACGAAAAAATTAATATTTTTCTGTGAATGTTTTTTATTTGGACAAATTAGTCACTATTAAAAGAGTAAGAGTAATTATGTCAACATGCATAAATAAACCTTTCATCTTTGACCTAGCTAGCAGTAATGTACTTGAAACACACAACGGATGGCCTTTATGGCCCAGACATGATAAAAACACGTGCTATATAATTAGCGCGTGAAATAAATTTCATCTATTGTGGCCCAAACCAGATAATGAATCAAGTAATAGAGAGAACGACAAAAATGTTACAAATGAAGTTTCCGGAAAAGGCCCCCCCCCCCCTACCCGGTGCGTGTGTTGGGGTGTGGGTCAGAAAGTGTATCGAGTTACACGATAAAATGTAAACACGTTTTGGCATAAAGTCCCAAACGATTAATATTTTAAAATGAGCTGCGCAAGTCAAGGGTTACATAACTAAATATAATTCTGATGCACTGGTTATCAATATAGGTTTGGAACAAAGTCAAAGGGGTCTTGCCGATCATAAAACAACAAGCCTACTGATATGTGATTATTCAAAATGAGAGTTTAGATTAATATTCCTGCATGAATCAAGTTTATGTCGTGGTAGTTTATTCGGTAATAATTCTGTTAGTAGTTCTAGAACAGACATAGGCCTAATCTAGAATAACGTTGCACTCAACAACACAATGCCATGTTGTGGTAGCCTACTTCACAATAATAGATCTGGAACGACCATTCTCAGTTGAATCCAACTTAACACTGAACATGTTTACCAACAACAATGACAGCTGAACTAAAATTACATTCCGTGAGCTACTAGGTTATATTTCTAAATTGCTACATACACATATTATATACATTTCTACTACGTTCGATTTGTCGTTTCATTGTGAAACAAATTGAAATATTGAAGAATATTGGAAAATAACATCACAGCCTTGACAAAGAGTAAGAAACCAAACGAAAAGATGGTACAATATAACACAATAAATAACAAATTTAACGTTTACAGCTCGAAACAAGCGCAAATAAGGAAATAATAATTCCGCCAGTAAATAAATAAAACTGATCACTCTTCTCCGAGCCGAGTTATGCCAGGTATTTATTCGAAGCTATCAACATTACAAATACAGGAAATCATCGAGGCTCACAGAGACACCAGCCGAGCGCGGTGGTGACAATGAACAATGCAGCATTAATAAATAATAAAACAGCTACAATATTAAAAATTAACAGTATGTATATTTTCAGATTATGACTTGACCATATTCACGTACAAAATACAAGTGCCAGGACGATTAGTGCTCATTTTAATAACAAATAATAATCTCGTTTAATTAGTTTAAAAAAAAATATTAAAACACTATTTTACATAGACCAATACAATTGAAATAATAAAGATTACTTAAAGGGGCTAAAAACCCCAAAAAATATTTTTTACCACGTGATCTATAGCACAATACTACACTTAAATGACCGTTTAAAAAATTATATCTTGTAACTGTGATTTAACACGAATTTTTCAATTTTTTTATCCGGAAATTTGCGAAAATTGGTGTTTTGGGAAATTTCTTAAATCGTCTTTAACCTGCTTCTTTTTTGGTCCACATAGATACTAGAGCATAGTACCAATCTAAAATGCCCATTTTTTACATCGTGTCTTGAAACTGTGCCCAAATATACCCTCAAACACGCAAAAATATGCATTCCAAAATCACACCCTATCTTGCTAATCAGCATATTTTGACCGAACTACTTGCCCAAATTACAAAACAAAATATAGAGAATTTACAGAAAAGGCTGTAGAGTACGTCAATAATGGCCAATATTTTTTTGGATCAAAATCCTCCAAGGTCACGGGGCATAAAGATCGTCCCCATGTTATTTCTTATGGGAGATTTTTGCCGATGGGACCTAGCTCGAAAAATGTCATGTTTGACAATTTTTTGGGAGGTCATGGTGGCCCCAATATTTTTCTGTTAATTGCTAAATTCATTATTAGTTAGCCTGAATGAAACATATTTTTTGAGTTTAGCGCTTAAATACCCCTTTAACCTGAAATAAAAGTTGTAGGTCATGAAAGACACTAATATTGAGAATGTTATTATATATATAGTGAACTAGAATGGGGAAGATATTAAAATTAATATGTATTGCTTATAGTCTTATTAGCAATAGAAACGCCACAGAGGCGACAATAGTACGACAAACTGTATTGGGACTATACCCAACTCCAGAAAACATATCTCGGAAGAATCCGTCCATGAAACAGTGAGACATTATTAACATATTTTAGCAAATAATTCATAGTTTTTGGAAAAAATTAAAATCGTGCTGATAATCGTGTGAAACGCAAAAAAATATGGTTTAATAATTTTTAGGTTCAACAGGTAAATGTACATAAGTTTTCCATGGAGGCCACGAGGATCGATCAATTATGACATAAATTTGTTAACATAATAATAAATTGCATAAATAGTGATAATTACAACTTTAAAATGTAAAGAAGAATTTTAAAAAAGTATAACGATTAGATAGCGCCGCCAGGAAAATACATAGAGCAGTTAAGAACGTTTAATCATAAACGGTTAGTGTGCTCGTTTGTTTAGATAGGCGACTAATCTTAATTTGCGAGAGTTATAGATCAAGATTTACTTGCACAATTAACGCTTTGTCGTCTGTGATGATTTCATTTTCAGATGCTGATAAGATTGATGCCTCCAAAACAAGAGGAATGGTACTTTAAAAATATATATGTCTAATGATGTAACGAATGAATCAATAATTTAGCCAATTGCATCAATCTAGATTGAAAAGTTAGGAGACATGTCGTGCATTTACCTTGCTTTTCTTGTTTTGAGAGAGATTTTAAGGCCCGCCAGTTGCTATTTCCGGCAAACTTATAAATAGCATTTCAATCTACAAACTTCCCACATAAAAAGCTTTGATACACGTGTGATGTTCGGCATTGTGTTGGAATAAAAACAAGCATTCGCTAAGTTGCCTCGCTCTCATTGGATATACGCCCTGCGGCTAACAGATGACCCCACCCCACCCCGATAAAGACAAATCTCGTTCAACCACAATCAAGAAGAGAGAAGAAGAAGAGAGTTTGAGGAAGAATTTTTTGAGTTCATTTACATTTAATTTTGCAGTATGACCATTAGCACCGATATTTTAAAAGTCAAGTGGAAAATGGTTGAAAGTTGGTTGAATGAAAGAGGAACTGAAAAAAGTTTTTTTATTTTACTCGACAACAGCTCTTTTTGGACAATATATGCAAATTTTGAGTCAATAAGAAAAATAAAGTTCAAGATGCAATACATAATCTTGAACTACAATTTTTTTAAAATGGTTTAACTTTAAACACACCTTTGTCTCCAACACGAGTATAAGGGAAAATAATTTTCTGAAATAATGTTCGATATGCGATTTTTTGTCACATTGTACAATAATAAGAGTTTTGAACCAGTGGACGAAACAAATCGTACAACAAACGTTATTTCAGAAAATTATTTTCCCTTATACTCTTGTTGGAGACAAAGGTGTGTTGAAACAATAACAAATTGTTGCTCAAAATTAAGTATTGCACCTAGAACTTAACTTTTCTTACTGACACAAAATTTGCATATAATGGCCAAAAAAGAGCTATAGTCGCGTAAAAAAAAAGGTTTTTCTCTTTTTTTTATAATGGGTTCCTCTTTCATTCAACCAACTTTCAACTATTTTCCTTTGGCTTTCAAAATATTGGTTAGAGTGCTGTTTCCATGAACCATTTCCGTACATAATTTGTAATTATCTCAAATAATATTCAAAATATTGTCTTATTTATACAAAAAATATGTGTTGATATTTATTTCAGAATATTTTCGAAATAATGTAGTCTTATTATTAATGCTAGATAAAAACACGTTTACATATTTATTTAATAATGTTTTCCCTGTACAAATATTTGCAACCCAGTAGAAGGTATAATTGTAAACATGTAATAATGTATTTAAACATTTTAAACACATGTTTGCTATATAAATATGAAATAATTCTGCATTACAAAATGTAAGGAAGGCTGCTAAAGAGTCTAAATCATAATGGCCTGAAAATGTTTTGGATTCTTCCCATGTCCTCACATTTTCTTAGATTTTCATTTAATTTCCTTTCATATGAATCTTGAACTAGATTTCAATGTCACAGTATTAATATTTCCATTACGATTGTTGACTACGTAAATTAAATCATAAGATGACTTTTATGACATTTAAAACGCCAGCGAACGTCAAAACATGTTGCGTAACATTTCACAAACAAAACAACATAGACTTTGAAAGAATTGCGCGTTGTTTTTCTTCAATGCATCATCAGATCAAGAAACAACATGCATGTGATGATATAAGGCAATGTTTTAATGTGATTTGCTATAAAATCGTAAGACAAAAGAGAATGCCAATATGTCCATATTTTCCTGTGGATTGCGTAAGCCACTCTTGACTCTAGGGCTCGTTTTCCTGTAGGCGTGTGCTCATGTAGTAACGGCGGTCGAAGACGAGTTGAATAACCACTAGCGGTGAACAAAGAACATAACTGCAAGGTCATACAGTGGTTACGAAATCGTCCTTGACGGTTTAGCGTCTTGATGCGCCATAAGGTCGTTGGTCACTACACAGGAGTGCCCCAGGGAAGTGGCGACCAACCAAAAAAGCGCGCGCTTATAAGCTACCTAGAACAGCATTTTGCGTTTTTGTGCTTATTTTGTTATAGAAGACAGAATCAAATGGTTTGAGAGAGAGGGGGGAAAGATACTCCACACCTTCTCGGCAGTTTATTTGCGTTCGTTCAAGTAGTTGGAATCTACGAATTTCAATTCAAAATCCCACAATCCACTAAAAAAAAGTGTGCGCGAAAGATGCAGCAATGCAGCAATATTTTGCGTTTTTCTGCTTGCCTTATTCCCTGCAAGATAATGAAACGGTCATAATAATAGAGGAACATAGAGAAAAGGCATATTTCATACTATTTCTTGACACATTTTTTAATTCTAAATCTATGATATGTTTTTTTTGCAGAACACACATTCCTAAAAGTCTTAAGTTTTTATTTTATTTATTTTATTTATGATTTCAAATGCAATGTTATTGCAGTCTGGCAATAAGTTTTATTTAGTTTAGTTATATTTATTTATATTTAGTTTTATCATGTATCTACTAGAAAATAAAACCAAAATGTTGGGCTACACCCTCGTCAAACCGGAACATATATTTATGTACCGCTTTCAATTAAAAGTATCTTCCTTTACATAATCAAAAAATAATCGCTTCCTTGGCTGAACTGTACACTTTTAATTATCTAATAAATCATTTAATAGTGCAGCTCCTGGATTGTGATTAAAAATATAGCTTCACTTCTTAGGATACCCCCCCATGACCCTCAACGTATTTAGTTTCCTTACATTTCCTGGGCTTTATCCCCCCCCCCATTTCGCCACAAGTCAAATTAATTTCGATGCTTTCTCTACTTATTTGCAAATAGTCACAATTCCCCTTCACCTACCCTAACCAATATAGGCCTATTTCATTGCTTCCTTTACTATTTGCAAAACGAACTACGCTTGGTCCCCTTTTATGTTCCCTTTATTGTTTATATTTCTTTAATGAATTAATGTTGTTTTCCAAATAGAAGTAGTAAAAAACTTGGGAGCAATTAGTGTACTATTATGTTTTTACCGTCAGATGTGTTGAATTCTGACAAGTTTTGTAATTGCCCACTGTATTAATATTAATAGGAATGGCTGGCTAGCAGCGGGTCATGTTATGTTGGTCACTGCCTCACTGGTCAGTCATCTGGTAACACGTTCAATTTAATTCAATTTAAACGAAAACATTTGTTACGAGTGTATACGCTACTTGAGTTAGACTCGTTATAAAAAATGCCGTGAGATGAAACACTTGTTTTAAATACGTACGTATGCTGTAAGTTGTAACAGTTGCTTGTTCATATAATACAAGTAGGGAAATTGAGGAAAAGTAAACAATCCGAATCAAGGTCAAGACTTTCTTTTGTTAATTGTTGTTTTAAGTGTCATGCGTGGGGCACACCATGTTGTAACTTGTGTTTCGCGGCTGCGCGAGAAGTAAAGGGAGTTTCGTTTCGTTCCAGACAAAGAAGCCTGGTCAAGGACGCACGATCTTTAAGTCATCACCCTTAGACCTTGAATACACACGACTTCGTTAGACAAAAATACCACACGATGACTTATTTGGTTTGGCAATGAAATTAACTCAAGGTTGCTACTTGTATTGTTAAAAACATCACATACTGGTCCTAGAAAACCTTTCGTCCAGTTGAACTTGTTGTTAGAAATGTCACAGTTCATTATAATAACGATTCGAGAAACGAATTTTATTTTCGTGTGGTGACGCAAATATTTGTGTGACCCCTCGTTTGGACGCTGTGCCCGAGAGAGGTCAATACCCCAGCGCGTAAACAACCTTGCCGCACTCTACTCAATCTTATCTCCCATCTTCCACAACACTTCTCAACTCAATATGGGTTCGTTCATCAAAGTGATTAAGATGGAGGAATTAATTAGACTATCGATAAACATATTATGGTGTTTGTAATTGGAAGCAGAAAATAAAAATAGGGTTATGGATACTTATAAAAAAACAAGTAGTTTCGTTATATAACTTCGGAGAATGAAGATGCTAGCCAAGAAATGTGTGTACAAATCTTTTATCATTGACCCCAAGTAACCATAACCATGGTATATATTTTTTTCGATTGGAAGATACTTGTGTACTATTGTGCAATGTCTTGGTAATAATGTTCACATTCCAATCTGACAAAAAGCAACTCGAAAGATGATGTGAAGAGTCAGTGGCGGGGTTACTGCAAGGACATTGGACAAAGCATCGGCAAACCGACCAAGTCAGTGTTATTGCGCAATGACCGAACGGTTATTACCTGCAAATTGGACGTAAGGGTTATTTTCTCATGTCCATGCATAAGAGATTCGCCTTCCTGAGCAATGTCAAACTGAAATGACGTCAACTATAGGTGCAACGTTCGCCTGAACGGAGTTAACGGCCGGACTTGTGCCTCCACCGTCGCCTACGCGTTAATCCAATAGCGGCCATCTTCTCGACAAGAAAAAAACAAAACACGGACAGGCGATCACAACATGGCCATTTCACGATTGTTTAGACAGATTCGCATTCGCTGTACTGGAAGTTGAAATCGTCATAACCCAGCTCCCACAAGTGTTGACGCCTTGACTCGCGTCAGAACTTAGTAAACAAGAAACTCGTTACGTTAATTTATGTTGAATGTTTCGATGATACGTAGCCAAGTCTTAGTATTGTGCATCTCTGTTCTACGTTGATTGGCCTACCATATTAGCACAACGTGACAGTTATGCAACCGCGCAACGATTCGGCTGTGTGCGGATTTGGCAATGTGGAACACTCATTTAATTGCAAACAAATAACGAGAAGTAGAACTTATTTATAAGAGTGACACATTACATAGGCTTTTGTTTGCTCGAGGCCAGTTGTTGGCAATGTCCCATCACTGGTTTCCTGCAGATATGTCTGGAGTTCCTTTACTTGCATTGCTTTCTTATAAGGCTGCATGCTTAGGCATATCTCCATGGCTAGGACGTTCAACATACATTTTCAATTGATTTCAAGTATTACGGATACCAAAATGAGTATTTTATTTTGCCTGGAAGTGCATTTTTAATACTGTTTATGAAGTAGGTTCTTTTAGAATTTCCAAGGTACTTTTATTCCAGTTTACCAAAATTGAGAAAAAAATGCGACTTACATTTTGAGGTGGGCGCACAAGTCGAGCCGAGTATGGGCAAAATTCTCTTGACGAGCAATACAATAATGATGGCTTATTTTAATTATTTTCCCTGTGGAATTGATTGCAGTATTCTAGAAAGTACTCCATCCTACTAAAATTTGACAATACATTACCCAACAAAACGAGAGTAAACATTTTATAGGTCCCTATTTATTTTATTTCTTATTTTCGTTTTGTTTCTTGTATTATTTGGCTCCCTCCCTTTTTGTAATTTTCAAAGGCCCTATAAACATTCTAGCCTTACTTATTAGTAGGTGTTGAGAAAGGGAGCAAAAAGGGAGTAACATTCTGATTAAAGAGTTGTTGATACACAAAGGACAACATAAACATAATGTACCTGAATGAGGCTAATTTACGAGTGGTACTCTTGTCTTTCCAATCTTTTCCTCAGCTCAGGTGAACTTAGAATCATACATTATCTTTAACATGCAACTCCATGTTTATTCTAATGCTAACAAATTTCGATGATAAAATATGTTTGTAATTAATCTATATACGCTAGCCAACGGTTTAATCTAAATCAGTATACAAAACAATCACGTGTCATGTAAAAATATCAATAGTTTTACATAGACTTGACGCAACCAAAACGTGGATTTTCGAGTATTAACGTTCAATATCGATACATCGATGGAATTTTTATGTTGATCCTTGATAACGATCGAGAATATGGAATCGATGCATAGGAAACGCACTTTTGTTATAAATGTGAATTTAAAAAAGTAATGTTTGATTAATGCAAGTTTTATATGGAAGCGTCAATAATTTTGACTAAAGTAAATTTATTCATTTGATTAATAATGTGAAGTTAAATTGTTGTACAATGTGGCCGATAATCATCTTGATCTCGCAACAGGATGTAGACTACGGCCAGCATTGTGGCGCCAAGACCGCTTGCACAACGCACACGGGGATTCGACTGTGTGACTTTTCGCATAATAAACTTGTATTTATAGACTTTTAATTTAAATTTGTATTCGTATTTATTCTGAGATATTCAAAACGACTTAAAGTGACACCTAGGAAGAATTATATCTTCGAATATCAATCAATTGTATCTCTCCATTGTCCAACAATGAAGTCGGGACTTGAAGCCAATCCACCAGCGTGTTGGAAGTATCCATATCCAATAAAAATTGATCAAAATGTTTTACATTTGGCTGTTAAATACCATTTAGTAAATAAATAATGATGGTTGTTTTTATGTAGAGCAGTAATTACTTCACTTGCTGGTACAGGAGAATACAAGGTTTGCACGCATCACTAGATTTTGTGAATATATACAAACTTTAGCCGTATATAATCAATTGAAAAAACCGCGCCTATCCTAAGTATGAATATTACAAGGAAAAGTGTAAAATTAATTCTTGGAGGAGGCATTTTTAAATTGGATTTAAAAAGTACACATTGGGCCTATTTCTGTACATCAATTCCTTGGCATAGATATGTACAGTTTTTTTATGTTGCTATCAATGCATTAACTAGCTCAACTTTATAATTTATCACCATTATGTGTACGAATTAGGCACGGTTGCTCTACGAAATACGAAATACCTATGTTGTTTGACGCAATGCAATGCCCATTTGCTTTAAGGAGGCCAAATTAAATATAGCCCCATCGCAACTGGGCCTCTACTCTTTCGAAACATTTTATGGCATGTTACTTAATTGGTTAATTTGTTACAAGGGCTATTATTTGGTCAATTTCCTTGCAGCATCAGCAGCCAGTGAACTTGACTCGTTGTCTGCACGTCCTTGACCGCTCGCGCTGCCGATGTCCAAGTCTTCAACATCTTACCTGACGCAATCGCGAACTAAGAGCGGTCAGCTAGGCCCCGCCCTGGCCTTTACTTTACTTGCGCAATATTAGATTAGCAATAATAAAAATTCGGATTGCTGGCGGAAAACAAGTTTCCATTCCAAGAAGTTTGGCTTTGCTTTACCGATATGGTATTCCAGGTGGTATAACCACAGATATAATTGCTATTATTAGGAAAGGCTATGGAAATCCCGTAGCCATCTCTGTTTTGCGAATCAAATTTGTTCAAACCACACATTATTAAAGTTTAAAGTAACGAAACAAATTTATGTTTTTACCCATGACCTTACTTAGTTACTTGAATTGCTTTCTCAACCAAACCGAAGAAATAGATTTAAACTGATAATTAACAAACAAAACAAGTCATTATAATTTTAGTAGGCGTACAGATGACTTCAATAAAATCAATAGAACGTATCATATTTTCATGCAAGTGAAGTGGACTGAGAAGATCCTGACATATTACATTCAATTAATAATTATTACATTGTTTGCCATATTCGCACGGTGAAATATCAAAACATTTATACCTAATAATAAGAATTTTTTATAAGTTTGGATCTGTAATTTGGTTTGGTCCGTTTATGTCATTAATTACGATATCGTTATATTGGATGTCCTCAGGGCTTATCGAAGCACCGTAATTCATGATATTGTTTTCAAATTTAGTTCACGCCCTATTTATGTTTTGAGTAAGATTCTTGACCGCACGTTCAAGGTTCAAATAGCCTGCTGGGGTTCAAGGTTATTTCGAACTCATATTTTTATTGGATAATTAATTGCTTAAAAATGATTTTGTTGAGGAAACGCCGCTTCTCATTCGCCTTGATTTATTTTCTGGTGTTGCGCTACCCTAGAAGCACACATAATAAAATCAAAGTGGCCAAGCGAACCTATGAGTGTTTCGTAAAAGTAGTACAGCTTTTCACAGTATGGTCCGGTTGAAGTGCCCCTTTGTATTCAACTAGTATATGTAGAGTAGTTCTGCTAAACTTTGTGTCCAACTAATACGGTTAGAGTAGTTCCTCTAAACTTTGTATCCAGAGTAGTTCCGCTAAACTTGTATCCAATTAATATGGTGTAGAGTAGTTCTGCTAAACTTGTATCCAATTAATATGGTGTAGAGTAGTTCTGTTAACTTATATCCCACTAATAAAGTGTAGCATAGTTATGTTAAACTTTTTATCCACTAATATGGAGCAGAGTAGTTCTGTTAAACTTTTTATACAACTAATATGGTATAGAGAAGTTCTGCTAAACTTGGTATCCAACTAATATGGTGTAGAGTAGTTCTGCTAAACTTGGTATCCAACTAATATGTTGTAGAGTAGTGTGCTTGTTGAGGTTCCTTGCTGAG
Source organism: Sweltsa coloradensis (assembly GCA_024449915.1). NCBI lineage: Eukaryota > Metazoa > Arthropoda > Insecta > Plecoptera > Chloroperlidae > Sweltsa > Sweltsa coloradensis. The sequence goes on from JAMZAV010000271.1 coordinate 123,791, forward strand.
AATGTTATGATTTATAGAGGAAGGTATGACAAGTGTGAATAGCAGTAATGTATGAGGGTTAAAGAGGTGAGAAATGTAAGGCAGATACCTATCATGATATTTGTTTGACTATGCGCGCATTTCTCTCCCCCACTACCAATTAGTGGCAAATGTCTCACTAAAAACTAAAATTAAATAAAATTTTCAACACTAATTCACCACTTTTTGGAAAAACAAAAACAAAAACTGCCTTTTGTTTTAACTACATATATGTGGCTACAAATATAGGCTAAGTGTATATTTTGTCTTTGTTTTTGTTTTTTAGACTGATCATATTTAGTAATTAATTATTATTACACACACAACCTGTATGCATGCTTTTGTGATCCAGTTAAAGTATATAACTCTGTTGTTTTTATATAATCATTATAACAATTAAAATTTTAAATTGCATTGCCCCTGTTTTCAATAATATTGAGTTTATAAAAAAACAGACAACCATTTTAGTTTTGTTGTGTTGTTATTATTTGAACTATCACTAATTATCTTAATTAAAAAACAAGAGAGAGATACGGAAAGAATATGTTGGCCATGCAGAACTTGGTTGATGTGTTTATACTAGTAGATCGAGCTATTCCAGGTCGCCGACCCTGAGAAGGTCGTTGTCAGTGTCTCGACGTTTCGGCATAATTACATCTGCCGTCATCAGGAGTACGTCTTGAATACCTCAACTCAGGCATGGCTTGTTGTTTGAGCCACGATCAACACATTGTAATGTGATGATTACATCCACACTTATAGAGCCCCCCCCCCTCCACGCACAGACTCTGGTTAGCGAATTTACGGATGTTTCTGTCGAGACGTCGTGAAACCTACTAATTCTTTTCGTTATTGTTTACTTATCGTTTGTCTACAAACACTTGAAATTTTCCCTACTTACATAAATGGTTCATTTGCCCAGACTATACAATGAACCATTCTGACATTAAAAGTACCTGTATATAGACTCACTAACGAGATGCCTTATGTGTTACTGCGAGAACAGGCTTAAAATACCTACTATTATTTTATTTCGTTTATTATTATTTTAATTAATTATTTAAAATATTGATTATATTATTATTACTATATTATATATTATGGTTATTATTATTATGTAATTATTATTATATGATACATTATTATTATTATTATATATATTATGTATTACTTATATATTATTATATTACTATTATTATATATAGTCCTATTAATTGTTAATTAACACAATTATTGGCGAAATTCGCTAATTATGGTATATTATTCACATATTATATATTGTGTATTATTATTATTTACTGCTCGCGAAAGCTTATATTTGAATATTATTATTATTATTATTATTATTATTATTATTTTATTCATGATAATTACTAGTTTTATTATTATTATTATTATTATTATTATTATTATTATTATTATTATTATTAACTTTTGTTCACTAACAATTACATCCCTCAACAGTTTTGAGAAACACGTCGTAGGAGAATGGTTTGTGGATTGATTTCCAATAACTCCCTATTCTTCCAATTTTCCACCAGAATTTTCATTTCATATACATTGCATTGTGATTTAATGAATGCATTTTCGGATTAAATTAATAAATGACCACAAATTTGTACCTTTCCCGAAAGATACATTGATGATGATTTTTTGTATATCGTCTACATTTCTCTACAGCTCTTTTAATCCACTGACAATATTTTTAATCCCCTACCATTTTACCTAAAATAAGTGTACTGAAATTAAGATTTTTTTACTGTACATGTTCTTTTATCAAAATAAACTAAATAATACTTATGCAATATTTCCTAGTACCTAGTAGACTCAAACGTGGTAAAACGTGTGTGAGGGCTTAGTTCTGTCCCACAGCTTGATAAGTCGATAACTTATTGTGAAGGCGAAATGAATACGTGCACTTTGGCGCGTTAGTCTTTATACACAATACTAATAACAACATAATATACTACATTTTGTGTGTGTTCCAATGGGTATGTGTAGGTAGGTATAAGTAGGCCCTATATTAACATACATAATATATCACAAGGTAGTATTTAGTAAGTAATCCGGCAATAAAATTTAAATTTTGTCAAATTTATTATGTTCTGTAGATTTAATCACATATTTTGTGTGTACGTGCTGTTTTCTTCTTTGGACAACTGTGGACATTATTTTTTCAGACATGTCAAAAGTTTCTATAGAGAAGAAATACTAGTATTGTACACTTTCCAGGGTCATAGGACATTTACCACGTTCACTTTCTGACAATGTCGGCAGTTGATTTAAATTCGGCTGGCAGCTAATATAATTGCCGGCCATCTTCTGTTAACTTTATATACATATACAATTTTACATAAAACATATATTAGACTAAGTCTAATTAAAAGTCTTGAATCAACGACAAAATAGAATGTTTAGGCCTACACAACTGTTTGGTAGGGTCATACGAGGACGGATGACAAATTATATCTCTCCAGGTAATCTTTTCTTTTTAATACTTTGTTACTTATTTTTCGACGCGAATAAGAAATATCAAGTGCACGAATATATCATTTTGTCAAACACCACGATCAAGTCGCAATTCGACTGAACATCTGTACTGGCCGCTTTGAACATAACTATCTTCACGATTGTTGATGTTATATGATATGATCGTATTCATTACAATGAATTAATTATACATTAAAAATATTAATTAGAGTTCATTCATCTTTAGGCACAATTTTACTAATAATAAATAATAAAAGATACGCATTATTTATTCGCACAACATTAATTTAATCTAAATTAAATTCTATGCATTTGCATAGTTGTTGAATAATGCAGAACTTTGTTTAAAAATTTAAAAAAAGTGATAATACTGATAGTGTAACACACTAACAAAAATCAAGTGTAAGTCAAAATTTATAATAAAAAGATGTACGAAAACCTATTAAAATGTGGCTCAAATGCAACAAAAAAACACAGCTTATAATTCTTCAACTTTAAGACCTAATGAATACAATGAATACGAATGCATAACAAGTAAGAATCTAACAACCCGTGCCAGGCCTCTTCATTCCTCTGATGACACAATACACACCGAACAGTACATTGTCAACACCCAAAGGCCTCACACCTCACACTGCACGACAAAATACTTTAAAAACATCATGCCTTGCAACTGAATAATGCAGGAAGTGTATATACACACAAGGATAAATTATGCAATATAGTGTACTTCAGATGTAAACATGAAAAGAATCCACTTGTGTATTGTTTGTCAAATCTGATCGAAAACTGATTTGCAATAAAGTTGATAATTTTATTTATTTTCAAAACAAAGTTTTGTCTTGAGACTGAATTCAAGGTTGCCTTTATGACACAGAACAACATATTACAATACACAATTATATAAATAAAAATTTGAATACAAATGTAAGTAAATTTTCGTTGACTAAAGTTTTGCAATTCTTGATTCGACAACATATGGTTCCTAAAAATTAAAAATGATCCTTTCAAGGCAAGAATCGCCGATATAAAAATCAAACCTTTTAGCTGCTCCGAGTTAGAATGTTTTTACCAAATGTTACATAAAGGGTCAGGATCATACACATTGTTACTATTAGGAGGCCGATAAAATATTATATATTTTATGGTATGTTATATTTTTATGAAAATATGGTACACGCTTCCTAAATGACTTCTTCTTCGTAAGGCAGTGATAATGGAAATATTACATGTAAAACAGGAAACAGATAAAGATAACAATTAAAGGTGTAGACATGACAAAATCGAAAATCGTTTAAAAACACATTTTACAAGAATGAACTAATAACTGAGTTTGATATTAGAAAAGGAATTAATTATTGGCAAAAAGGACGAATGCAATAATTACGATGAGTGTGTCTTTGTAGGTTATTGTCTTCGATGTAAATATAATATTTCACTTCTATTTGAGGTAATGAGCGGGGGATGAAGGATGAAGGGTATTTACAAAAAATAAAATGAATGGCATATAAGTTATTTGAGCCCACATCCCTTGAAATTATTCGTTTCACCTAGACTGCGTCCAACCGTATGGGGCCTCATCGGACGGTAAAAATATTGAAAATAACATCTGCTAATGTTTAGTACGGTATACAATTACGATTATTGATACAATAACACCACAACAATAACACAACGATAAGTTCACGAAAGAATTGTCGAACAAGCAAGAATAAAACCACTGTACAGTTGCTGGCTCATCGTCTGTTAGGCTTACTAAGGACGACGCAATATTCCGGAGAAGCTGAACTCAGTTAAAAGATTGGAATGCGAGAGTTACGCAATTGAACTTGTTTTTCTAGATTGGAATGATGTGGGACGAAATGACCCTTCAGGTGTAGTTACATGGCCGCCAGTAGGAAAACCTTGGCTTATGAAATATATCTTCTCTAACTAGATGATACAACGCTAATTTGTTTATTTATAGACTGACAAAAACAATGTTGGCAAATTGTTAAAATTGTGTAACAAGGTAAGAGATGCGAATTCCGGTTGTGGTGTGGGACGCCCAATGAAAACTTGATATTATATATTATGGTTGAGAAGGAGATGTCATAATTTATTTTGAGTCTCTCCAATAAACTAACACGCTTTGCAACACGCTACATTATCGCATAAATTCAGAATGAATGGAAAACTAGCTTGGCGCTCTTCATGTTGTTTGGAAGATTGTTTAAGTGTTTCTTTCAACGCTGCCATAATGTAGCAGTGTTTGATTCTAGTAAATTTAACTATATAGATGAAAATGGCAGCCGTGCAATCGCTGTAATAAATCCGTTAAAAATAAAAATAAAAGCAATGTATTTAATAATGTATACATACAATCAAAACGAGTTCCTTTATTGTGACTCCAAAATGGGGCAGAGTATTTGATGGCATCCCCAGTACTGGTAAAGTATCAGTACCGGGAGATAGCGGGTTCGATTCCACACAGCTGTCATTCTGACTGAGTGCTGATGGGTTCCAAGGCATCCTCAGCCATGAGACAAATTCGATTTGAAAATAAACTGGAATTTAACAAGGTGGAAAGGTACTTTTTAGAGACAAAACCTTATTTTGTAGACGAGAAAACTAAGAACCTAGGAATGTGCATTGCTTACATCTTGACTCTTATTCAGGACGTCGCCGTTTCGATTCCTGTCGGCGCTCATGCTGGAAGGTTTTACCAAGCACAGGCGATACTGTTGCGGTTATGTACATAGCCGTTTGACATTCCTTCACAATAATCCACCATGGTTAGTCACTCTGACAACCTGATTTGCACCAATTAAACATTTATATCTGTGTGTTCACGTTAAAAAAATTTAAATCAAGAAATATTTCAATGGAGCACAATAAGTACAGATTAATTACATACGCGTATGATATTTGCACAATTGCTTCATTTTGTGATGAGGAAACTATGCATTTTCAAAAGAAATGCATGTGTATGTTTAAAGAAAGTTGAACCATTAAAAACATTTACAACAACAATATTAAAAACACGGAAATATAATTAATTCATATTTTAAGTTCACGGTCATAGCGTTAAGACTGGCATTTGATTTACTAACAAATGTTTCTTGGTACAGGTATTTTATTATTAGATATGATATGGATCGGATTGAAAACTAGAAAACCGGTCGACGTGCATTTGTCCAAGGTCGCCATGTTGAAATCCAACGAGTTTTACAGTTGTTCGTATAGCCGCCATCTTTGTTAGTTTGCAAATCGCTCGTTCGGAATCACAAGTATAGAACTAACACAACCTGTCACGTCACGTGCCGATCTCAAGTTCATGTACTGTAGGAGACGGCACGGGATTTCCAAACAACCGAACCTGAGTAAACAATCCGTAGACAGGTGCTTGCGAGCGAACAAAGAATACTTCATGTGACCACGTTAAGTTGTGTACTGTCTAACAAAATATAACAAACTAAATATTATGTGCTGATGCATTTTTTTTGTAGGTAAATTCAAACAAGTACACCTCTATAAACGTACATTTGTTATCAATTTTGTTAGAATTTTAACAAAACCTATAGTTAGTACAATTACGAAACGATAAGAGAAGGTTACTAAAAAAACAATGGAGAACCTAAAAATATACAATATCAGTGTATTTGGCATTTAATGACCGTCTTCATGGGTCAGTCTTTCAACCCTTCAATAAACCCCACAAAGTATTGACCAAGAACAATCACAACTCCCAAGACTAAAAATTAAAGTTTTCGTAGTGAAGAGTAGGGCATATAAGAATATATGCGTTTAGTAATGCTGTATCTTTAAATTCAAATCCAGCTGTAAACAACATATTGATCAATGATCATATAGGTGTACATTTTTTATTTTAATGGTGATGAACGTATACAGCCGAGGTCCCAAAGTTAAAATTCTAGCTAGAGAAAACTTTTTAATCGTTGCTGCCACAAAACAATGTGGTTTTAAAAACGGTTTACAATAATTAATTAATAAATTAATGAGTATCAAAGGAAATATGATAGAAAACGGTTAGACATAGCCTTATATTATTTATATGTTAGATAGAATGTATTTGTTTATATATTTAACGTCTATCATATTGGATCTTGATTTTGATTACATAATCTCAAAACATTAATACTCCATCACATAACTTTTGCATTTTCTGATTACTACTTAAATACGTAGATTTAATTGCATATTTAACACACTATTGCAAAATATTGTGTTTAACTTCTTAATGTAAATAAATTTAAGTTAAACAATATAAAATAGATTAGGCCCTTTGTGTATAATCGAGCTTATCATCTTTTGTTATAAAACCATTAGAGACCGATACTTTATACACTAGTCATTATTCAAATACCGACCCGTAATTCAAACGTTTCTACATGAAAATAATCATTCATTACTTGGACTAATTATAAGTATTAGTAACAACTACATATTCATATTTTATTCTGGTTTCTTTTTCGAATCTCCGCATCTTAAGTGTTACGGATAATTATAGGTCCTAATTTAGTTTAAGGTAAGTCAAATATATGATATCAAATTACTTTTTAAATTATTGTAAAACAAGTCATTGATAATATACCAAAGGACTGTAGTATAATTGTCAATCAATTGGTTAGAATAGATACATAGCTAGAAGTAAAATAAATAAATAATTAATTAGATAAATAGATATACATATAAAATAAATACGCCCTAAGAGTTCATTAAAAATAAAGGGTCATCTAAACAGATTTATATTTGCTACGTATAGTTTGTCGCTGTGGCGATTAAACGTCTAGATAGTTGATGATTAATTGATTATCTTTTAATTAAGTTTAGTCATTAAGCGGGTGTAAGCAAACAAGGACATCGCGTCATTACACATATGCGATTGGCATCACGTAGTCTTGAGGACGTAAAATCCCCGAAGCCAATGACAGAAACATGACTGGAAGGAAAACGAATGAAATAATTTCCTTCGAGAAGGAAAAGTAGGCGCATTCTATTTTTGAGCAAATATTTATAAAATTATTTCTAAGGACATAAATTCCATTATTATAACTCAGCAAATCATTGAAAAAACGGTACACTAAGTAACAGTATTTGAAATGTACTCTGAATTCTGGTAAGAATATATGTAGTACCTGTACAACAATAGCTACGGAACTCAGGAGGATTCATTTTCTTAGAGTTCTTATTTTTGTTGGTACATATTATTGTATTTTCTTTGAATGTGTTAATTATGTTTTCCTTATATTGTAATGTTTTGGTGTAAAACGAAATGAATAAAGCTTTTATATCGAATCTGAAGCTGAACCTAGCTGAACGTATGCCATAAGTTATGAAACTCTGTGACGGTGACCTGCTATCAGTCGATGACAATCTGATCCTCGCTATAACTCTCATTATATATAAAAGTGTATAATATTATGTTTAGCTGGTTTTGTGTTGTTCACAATTGTATTTAATTGTATCTACCAATCTATTACTAATATTGTATAATCAACAAGCAACAAAAGCTATTGATTGTACATGTCTAAAAAACTTAATGGTTGTCATGAAATGAAAAATAATGATATTCTCTCTTAGTGGGTGGGTAGGTGGGTGGGTGGGGGTGAAGGGTCTCGAGACTGCCCCACCACCGGATTCGTTTGTTTTAAGCTAAATTTGAGCTAACATTATAATTATTAATGTAGCAATTGGTCAGTTGTGATGAGGACAAATTAGTGTTTACAACATTTTTTTATGATAATATCAGGTTAATAATGATATGTTTCATGGACGAAACCAACTGCTTTATAATATTTAATTACATGCATAATGTATTAAATAGTTTCGAACATGTTAAAATTAAATCAGTAAAACGCTCATTATGGGCATTCAGTCGTTGGTTAAGAGCGTAAAAAAATTAGCAAAGTAATATTTTGTAATTCATTTACAGTATTTTCGACAATACATCAAGATATCTTGGAAAACATTTTTTCAGGAGGTACGGAGCTCAAAATGTCAATCGTGTTACATAGGGCGGTTGAAACACAAAGATAATTAGTATAATCAACAGCTATAAAGGCTTCAGTTATGTCCGCATAATATCTACAGTTGTCCTCAATTATAAGAAAATGCTGGGATTGAGTATTCAAATAGCTACAGCCTTGGGCATTCTTGAGTCATAACCACCTAATCAAATACCCTTAAATACCTATAGTTCTTCGGTTAAAGAGTGGAAGTCATGAGGTAAACAGATGATACCCCAGCGCAGGTAGCCTACGACTGTAACTTGATCACCTTGTCCGTGGAGGTCCCACATTAGTTGGTTTGTGCAACGCAACACGGAAATAAATGAGGAAGGTTGGAGGTTAGATGCCCACTTCCCCACTATAACATCGATTCATTCAGACAACATGCTGGGATAGCTTATCATAATTGGCTGCTCTTAGACATTCCTGCACAATTATGTAAATACCTAGTTACCATACATAGTAAATCACCTAAACAAAGAAAATAACTCGACTAAAAACCTACTCGTTGATGTAACAATAAAGCTTCAATGGTTTCTTACTATGTAACGAGTATGATTGATTATGAAATTACTCCAAATAAAAATATAAAAGTTAAATAATTCGTGTTCGTTGCTATCATTGTCAAAACAAATGGAGTTGTGAACACTAATCATATTTTGTCATTCATCCTCTCGCAATAAACTGCGTTCATAATATTTTGTAGAAACAAATATATTTTTTGGGGATTCCTCCGAAATTTAACGTAACCATTGACATTTATATTCAACAGGTTGACAAATAATAATAATAATAATAATAATAATAATAATAATAATAATAATAATAATAATAATAATAATAATAATAATAATAATAATATATATATTTTTTTTAAAGATTCCTTTATTGAACAATTTATTTACAGATACAATCGATTGTCCTGCGAAGCTGCAAAACAGCTTATCTGCAGGTTCAAATCTTTTTATACATTTGTACATAGTAATACATTAAATCAATCCCTTGGAATCCAGTTCCTATGTCAAAACAGATGATATTTCCATTACAATTATACATTCTTGACAAACAAAATTAAATTACATTGATTATTTCTTTTAATACGGCAACATTGAATTTAAATATTCCATATCATGAAATTGAGACAAAACAAAATTCAATAATAAACAACCAAAAAAAAATAAAAAATAATAATAATAATAATAATAATAATAATAATAATAATTAACACATCCTAAACAAAAGAACCAGCTGCAAAGCTTTGATAAAGCTTTTTTTTTAAGACCAAATTCCACCGCAACCAAAAAACCATAAACAAAACATCACCACAATAGCACGTTTCGCATTTAAACATTTAAACGTGATGACAGTATAATAATAAAAATAATAATAATAATAATAATAATAATAATAATAATAATAATAATAATTATTATTATTATAATTATAATAATAATAATAAATAATAATAATAATAATAATAATAATAATAATAATAATAATAATAATAATTTTTTTTTAAAATTATTATTATTATTATTGTAGATATATTTCTTTCTTTCATAACCTTACATATTTCATACATTCGACCTTCCACAAACTGCGCATGCAGCTTATCTGTGGAACTATGTTTATTAAAGATAAGGATTTATTCACTTCTGAACACTTAACCTAATATAATTGAAATTTGATTTTTTGAAATTACCGACATGTGAGTCTAAACAATGTGATAATTATATAAAGTTTGACATTATGAGTAAATTTATGAATGAACAGAATAGAAGAAAATTGATAAATACCTGAAAAACATAAAATATAAAAATCACATAACCACAATTTCCTCACTCAACTATAATATTGTTTTGAAGCAAATATGTCTTTAATTTAATTTTTATATCTCTAAATGAATCTAATTCTTTAATTTCTGGAAGAATCTTATTAAAATATAAAGGTACAGAGTAGCTTAACGATCTCTTCCCAAATAATAATAATAATAATAATAATAATAATAATAATAATAATAATAATAATAATAATAATAATAATAATAATAATAATAATAATAATAATAATAATAATAATAATAATAATAATAATAATAATAATAATAATAATAATGACGAAATCGACTTATTTTATCCTTCAATGCCAACTGACGAAATCACATCCGATTTATTATGAAATTAAATGAATTTCTTCGTGAAACCATACAATTTTTGTGCAATAATTATTTAATTTGATCCAAATACATTATGCACAATGCTTATTTTTGTCAAGTAGATTGTTTAAACTTAATACAATTTCTTAAAATTGAGAATAACATGGTCACTCGGATCATACACATTACCTCCTGCAGGAAGGTAGGCATGTATTAAAAACTCATTTGTGCTAACTGCCTCCCCCGCAGTGAATGTGTGGCTGATGGCAATCGTGGGCAAGAGGCTTTTCGCTTGAATTAATTTTTTCCTACCCACTTTCTCCGTAGGATTGTATCACTGACATTAATTTGTTTATTAATCAAATTATCATGGTAATAAAATCTGTGCTACTTATCATTATTCGTCACAAACTTATATCATTGGCTTACTTTAGTTCCAGTGAAGATTAACTCAAAATGATGGTTATCCGCTTTTACCGCTCGCCTCAGTGTAATACCGCGTTGACTTTCCTCATTGTTACGGCGGTACTTTGCGTCTGTGCTTTGTAGTTTGTAGTCTCGCTACGAGCCTTCTGTAATGCTCTTGAATGTGTTACATCTTCTCAACGAGATAACCTAATTCGCACTCGATTCGAAAATGCAATTTTCTACATTTCCATTTCTTTTTACCTACATTGTGAATGCGTCAGATTTTTGCTTTCATTCTAGTGGATATGACGTGTTTTTTCCCCTGTGATCTAATTTTCTCTTTCAATGTTAGCTTAAGCTGATTTAGATTTCCCGTTTGGTGACCTCGTTTTAGCACGAGTATTATGTAGGTCCTGCACGGCTGTACCGGCTCGCTTCATAGAGCGTTAAAACTGTTAAATGCATGCTAAACAAATGAAGCTTGGTTGGTCTGTCTGCAGGGAGTGCGACACGGATTATGCAAGCTCTAGTTGGCACTTGGCAGCCTGGACCTCGGAGACGTCGCTCCCAGACCTGACCCGACGCCGACCGGCCTTCGACCGCTCAACGATTTGGCAAACTCTCCATTGTTTTTATTTTTTCAAACGTGCACGGGCTCAAGTTTTGGATTTGGCCAGGGTTAATATCCTCGATGAAGGTTGAAAGAGTTTGGAAAGTTGTGTAATTTGGTATTCGTTTTGAAATGGTAACGCATAATAAAGTGTTGAGTAGAAAGCGCACGCATGTGTACACAATTCTCTCGTGGAGCTGAGGTTAATAGCTTGTTGCTCAATGAGCTGTAAGGATGAGCCACAGCCAAGGGCATTGATCAGCGAGGTCAACCTAGGGTCCCCGACAACATGCCTGCAGCTTCATCAACCAGAAAACAGGGGACTTGATTTATTCGGAAATTATTATAATAATCACAAGTGAGATTCACACACCTTGAGGATTATTACCGGGATCTTTTCTCTGCGACCTATAAGAGAATCCAACAAAAAAGATACATTCTACGCAACTATCATTTTTTTTATACAAAACAAACAAATTTTGTAAAATGATTAAAATGGAGAACCTAAAAAACAACAATTATAACGGAAATAATAATAATAATAACAAAAAAAAATAATAATAATAAAAGTAAAAAGTAAGTAATTAGCATTTTATTTAAGCTTGATTCGTAATCTAAGGCATTAATAACGTTGAGTCGATGTAAAATTGGTATATATAAAAGTCAAATTATTAAATAACATTCAACATTCATCATCAACTTTCAAATCAATCTACTTTTGTACAATAATATAGAATAACAATCGTAATAAGGCGAAAGCTACAATGACGACTTAAAACAAATTTTAACCTTGTGTTAATAACGTTGCAATGAAATAATGGATCACACATTATAGGCCTAAGTTATTGCTCTCTCTCTCTAAATAAAAACAAAAAATCATCACATTTGTTCACGTCATCGTTGTTAAAATTAAAGTAGTAATTTCCAAAAGCTATTTTCTATTCGATTGGTGAAATGCGCTTGTTTTTGTTCGTTGTGTGCATGGTGTTCGAATCGAGGGCGAAGAAAGCACAGCTGCAATAGAGAAGGTGGTTGGCCCTAATGGACAAGTGAAAATCAACGCAATACGCCATAACATTCAGGTCGCGTCATGTGTTATAAGACAGGCTTACTAACAGTAACTCTCGAAGAAGTTAAGTAACTAATTAAAGGTCCAGCTCTTGGACTATATTAACCTTAAAGAAATCAGATCCATCAGAATAAGTTGAACTTGTTTAGTTTAGTTTACTGTTGTTTTCTATTACACTGCCCTTGTAATATTTGTACGTTATCGTTATGCAATTTTAATCATGTTCAATTTGACTTTAAAATAATTTAATCGTGGATGCATTGTATTGGCAAATTTTGGATTTCATTTTATTTATTTGAACTTGATCTTGAACTTGAACTTTGTTATGCTTTTCACTTTTTTTAATAACTGCTATGTAAACAAAACAAAGTATATTTACTTGAGAAATTTTATAGCTTTATTTTGTTAAGTAAGTAAGTAAGTAAGTAGCTTTATTTTGTTTACAATACATAACTACATAACTACGTAACTACGTACTACGTAACTCCATTTGTGAATACTGATCATGATATAACTATTCCTGAAATGAATATTGAATAAGCTAAACAAATTAATGTCTTTTCTCTGAAGTAACGATGTGTACACGTATTTTGATGGTCCTACATATTTTACGCTCCCGTAAACGACGTAACCTTATATGATAAAATTCCCTTCGACGCAGAAGCTTTGTGTTTATGTATCATGTATGTAATAGCGGCTGAAGCTAAATAAATACATATCTTATAATATCTGATCTTTATTGTGAAGAAGGTTGTAGGAAGAATGTAACATTGCATTATAATATAGAAATATATTAGCACCAGTAGACTAAGTTGTAATTTGTGAGTTCGTTGATTTGAATCCAGACACCGGGAATCTGGTCTGAAGGGGTTTTCCAAGGGTTTCCTAAGTCAAAATACGAATACTGGGATTAAATCTTATACATAACCGCTGGAGTTTCCTTCCTTGTCCATTTATCCGCACTCCAAGCGCCTGCGAGGAAGCACTTGTCAATTAGAATTATTAAACACTAATTAAAACGTGAAAACAGTCGAATGTAGGCCACATTTGATGTGGGAAATCTTTGTTAAGTGTGTACTTGAAACAACACTGAAACGTCTAATCTAAAACATGCATGTTCAAAACACAAGAAAGTGAACACTTGGATCTTGTGAATGGAAGTAAATAGACTAAGTGAAATAGATATTCGGTGAAAGTTGTGCATCAGACAGGTGTCACTGTTTCGAATCATTGGTTCTTCGATCAAATAATATAGATTTGTGATTAAATCTGCATTTTTACAGCATGGCACCGCAAGTAACCCCACTATTCATTCCCAAATGTTTCCTAACAAAAGATGCTCTCATGAAAATATCGAACCAAAATATATTTTAAACTTTTCACTGATTTAAAAATCATTGTCCTGCTGTTTTGTCATCCTTGTTTATCCTACGCGAGGATTGCAGCGAGCTTAAGTGAAATTATGAGCAAGTGATCTATAATTATTGGCGAAGTCATGTTACCAAGGACATATCACATAACTTACTTGTGCCGCTATACCGTCTATCCACTGGACGGTGAAACAACAATAATCCAAACAATTTCTTCAGCCAAACAATCAAGAGCTAAAAGCATCTTCCACTTCCATTACTTTCAAATTCGTAAGGAAATGTAAAAGGTATCGATACCCGTCTAACATTCACTTGATCTAACCATTGTTTCGCTACAGTATTTGCATCAGATCATTCACAAAATAAAAAGAAAGCAATTCATATTAGAACCATCTTATTAAAATCTCGAAAAGAAAAAAGAGGAACAAAATAAAAAAGTTAAAAGTCATTACCAAATATCCCTTTCTAATGTCAAGAGACTTTAACTGAGTCCAAAATAACCGAAATAAAAGAATCTACCTATAGTGTATGCACGAAATAATGAACTCTTGTAAGCCAATGGCCAATAATGTACAGAGAACCGTTGAATGTATAAATCAACTCAATGAATGAGACGAAAAATGCTTATCTAATAATTAGTTATGATTTAGCTTTCTCGAGTGAGTCAATACTTTTGAGTGGCAATTGCTACCTCCAGAATAGTCTAGAATTCTTCCTCTCACGTCACGGTAGTGGGAAAGTTCGTTATTGTTAGATTATAGAAGTGTCTGGAACCATTCTAAATGTTATCGAGACAACGATTGGATCCATAGACAAATTCAAAAAATTATTTTAATTTTGTACAGATCTGTAATGTGTTTTATTTTATGATTCATAAAAAAACTCTGCATTTTTGTTTTGTTTTATTGGGTGACTCAGGTGATGAACGGATGTAATTGTGTATGAATGAGTGTTTGAGGAAGTGGGCATGATGACTCAATTGTAATACGGCTACCTCAAGAGGAAGGGGTAGAAATGTAATTGTCACCATTGTGACCCTATCATTATTTTGTCTTAACTAAAATTATAGCAATACAAACATACGGAACCGAAACCGTTTAATGATTGACGCATTTCGTAATTAAAACATAATTGAAATATTATTTACGTGGTATAATGTATGTTCAATAATAATAATTATAAATGAAGTGTTTAATGTAAATTGGTGTAATTAGTAGATTATTTTCCATAAATACAACGCATACGGCTTAGATACTCAGAATTAAGATTAACAATTCTGGTATGTTTTAATTTTGTTGACGTTGTTTGTGGTGTTAAAAGTTAACGGGAACGGCGTTTGCATACGCTTGTGATGACAAAGACACGCTTGCATTATCAAACAAGGTTAGATTCAATTCCTTTTCCTGAATTTACTTGGTAATTCATGGAAGTAGCTAATTGTAGACGAAGTTAGTGTTGCAACAAGTAATCTCCCCCATTAAAATGTATGTTGTAAATTTCAGTGAAATTTAATGACAAACTGTGGTAATTGCAATTGTTGAAAGGTCAAGTTGAGCCCGAATTAGTGGTCAAGTTCATGCAATTGAAACAAGAGTGATCGCCGTTCTGTTTACGTCAGTACGTAGGTGAAAGCTGTGGGAACACGGACAATGACTTAGCTTGGCTATTCAGTTGGACGAGTCACATTTTGGGGTCAACTACTCTCACGATCACGGTGAAAGTGACCGCAATTTGTGGCCTACATTTGCTCTCTTCCTCCTGCCGTTGCTAATACAACATAACGCTGTCTTTCTTGCAGAACTGGTCTTTCTTTACCATCCTCTTTGACCTAGAAATTTGTAAACCCACAGCATTGGAGCGAGGGGAATGTTACGATGCATTCCGTGTATGATCTAAGCTAAGTTTCACTTTGCATAAGAAGATATGTAATTATTAACATCTTTTACATATTCAGGGAAGTTTCATTTTGAAGACACTGTTTTAGAAATTTATTTTTGATGTAATAACTACCGCGAACTAGAAACACATATTATTGAAATGATAATTATTAACTTTCTGTAATAGATGGGAGGGGAGGTACACGTAGCCTTGACAGTGAGAGAGTTACACTTGAAGTGTAGACGTATTGAATAATCTTTTAGAATCCAACGATTAACTCACCTTGAACTAGAGATATCTACATTGTGTCCTGAGACACTCGACCATGTACTGGACGTATTGGCCAGCCATGTTGACTCCTGATAACATCTACGTACTTGTTACTTCTGAACGTACCTGGCTGACTGGGCATGACTATACGACGACCATTCAACGTACTAGACGTGGGCATGTCATGATGTCT
Source organism: Sweltsa coloradensis (assembly GCA_024449915.1). Lineage (NCBI taxonomy): Eukaryota > Metazoa > Arthropoda > Insecta > Plecoptera > Chloroperlidae > Sweltsa > Sweltsa coloradensis. The sequence goes on from JAMZAV010000271.1 coordinate 140,263, forward strand.
TATGTCTGCACCATGTATACAACATTAAAAACGGTGTATCTTACTACAAGTTTGACAGTCAGTATTTACAACACACGTCCTACAATAATAACTGAATAGAAACTATTTCTTAAGTGATGGTAAATAATAAATATACCGTTAAAATTTCAATGTTATCAATAATAAACATTCTCCTGACACTTGATTTATGTCTGTATTGCATAATGTACCATACGTTATACACTGAAATGTGAATTTTGACTTTTATTTCGTACTGAAATCGATTGTAGGCCTATATGCACATATTTTTTTTAACATTTTTTTATAAAAATGCACATTTCATAACTGCTATTTGTAGCACTTTTCGTAAGTTGGAGTACAGCTTCTGTTATAGTAATCGTTTTCATTCTCCTCCTGTACCTGAACCTGAACAATATCATATGTATACTTTATTTCTTTTTATCGATTATTGCACATAGATTAAAATGGATTTGATGAAAAACTGGGCTTCTGCTATTTCTGGTTTCATTGAATGTATTCTGGTAAAAGGAAAAAGCTGTACTTGATCGGACGATGAATAGGAAACTACTATAATTTTCACATATTTATTCCAATTTCCCAGAAAACGTAATGATTAGCGCATCTGCATACGCATCGTTCTCTTGTCCAAGTGCCCGCGCTTCTCAGGCAGCTTTCGATTGCGATTCCAAGGTAAACTCACTAGTTCTGTCGGTTTCCCGCATAAGGTATTGTTTTTATACATTGTCGTCCTTCCACATCTATCACTCGCTCACTCACACTCGTTTATAAGGTTGAATAAAAAACAGTTCCTATTATATTAATACCGGTCCTTCTATTTAATAAATATTGGAAGCTTGCTTGTTTGTTTTGGTGTAGAAAATCACAACATAACTGCTTGCGATTATATTGATTATTGCTGGTACATTGGTATACTCAGCAATCCACTCAAAAAGCAATAAGGGCAAATTTAAAAACAAAATGCTTCATTATTTAGTTATCTAAAATAATGCGGCTAGACCTATTTTGCAGGGACAATCAAACTAATCGCTATATACTTGGTTATTCAGAGCACAAATAACCTTGATTTTTCCTGCCCTTTAGCTATATAAAATGATTAACTTTCTACCTACTTAGATTCTTTACTTAAAGTGTACTGTCACTATTCACTAATGTAACGGATTTATAAAACAAATCAATTTTGCACATTTCTCGAGAACAACGCAAAATTACTAAAATATACAAATACAAAAAACAAACTCAAGCCTGTTGCCTCAATAACCAGAATAAAAGCAAATTACTAATACATTTCAAGTCAAATGTAAATGAAGAAAGGAAATCCAATAAAACACAACCTACTATAAATGTGCAGGTTGTTCCTGAAATATGAATGGACCATTACAATACATGCATTTCTCATTCGTGTGTTAAGGTCAGGATTTCCCTTTGGTTAGTTTCAAGCAAATCCGCTAGTTGGGCGCTACTGGTCAAAACTACGCGGGCGTTTGAATGTGGTTTGGTTGAAAGTGCCCCGTAAAGGTAGGCAACTTCTCAGACGTCCGTGAATGGAAGGCTGCATCTCTTTAGGGGTTGCAGGGGTGGGGGGCGAAGGGCGAGCGGTTTAGAGCAAAAAAAGGGTCTTCTTCTCTAGGTATTGAACTATTGACATAAAAGAATAACAGATTCTGGAAGAAGGGTCCGGCCATTATAAATATCTCTTTGTGTGCAAAACTTTACAACAGACCAATTTAGTTTACAACCGTTATCATCCACTCTGCTACCTTCATCAAATCTGTCAATCTAACAATCGCGACGAATTTAAATAATTATTGAAAAGTTTACTTTTGTCAAGAAACAAAAATTGATTCCTACAGCATTTATATAAGTAAAGTTGTATTGTGATATAAACGTTTCACTTGTAATGAGAGTGAGACACAATCTTGTGTCTCATTGGGGGATAATACACATATTTGTAATTTACATTGTATTTTCTGAAAACACTGAACAGAGATTTCATTTGATTACGTATTGATAAGTGTTTTTTAGTCACATATGTATCAAGATACTTTTTATAATAACAATGCACAATGAGTACTAATCATCCGAATTCTATTCCTTGTACACGAAGTCAAAGTGGAAATGGAATTTATAATCATCATTGAACAATTGCGATTGAATCTTCTTCCTTTTGTTGATGATGAAATGACACAACCGATTGATTCGGGAGATGGAAATGAGACAAGTAGCAATACCATTGGAAGACAGTGCACGAGGTGACGCCTGCGAGGAATGTATACAGGGTTTCTGTCCGATCATTGATTTACATCCGTCTGCGAGTGGAGGAGACTTACAGATGGGTTCCCTAAATTTACCTTCAATTAAACGGGAAAACACAAGTCACGTCACGACAAGTCCACACTAAAAGCATTACGGTATAGGCTACAACAACAAGATGTGTTTTGTGGTTGATTCTCGATGTGTATGATTATATTGGAAGGATGTTTTTACACACATAATGATAGAAATTTTCATATCATAATCACCATAATACATTTCGTCGATTGATTAGAACTTTGCCTGTCAGATTGTACCAGTTATTACAAATCCTCTCAACAAGAGCCCGAATGTGAGTTTGATGAGCTAATATTGTACTCAAAAATATTATTTTATTGTTTGAATAATTTTTCTAACGTGTTGGAGTCAAATACTTCTCTCAAGTAAATGAGTTGTATCCCTTGAAAAGGGTTTCATATACAAAATATAACCTTCTTTGTATGCGATGGTTTTCAACTCGGTCATAGCATAATATGGCGCGTTATTGTTAATATTGAACGTGAATATTACCTCCAATAAAAAATGTAATTAATTATTTTAAAAAATCGTATTTAGAATCTACCCCCTCGGTCACAGAACTTATTACGTGATGTAATTTGATTTTACTTTACGCCTCACGATATGTATAAAATAAAATAAACATTCAATCACTAACATAATCGTTCCAGAGCCCAAGCTGTCGCTTTCATTCACTATTTGGCGCAGATAAACAAACACTCCAGAAAGTGGATAATGCAATCAGGTGTCATAAATAATTCTAGTGTAAAAATGAAAATACAAAAATTGATAACAATTATAATTAATGTTCAATCTTACCATCAGGGTATACCTTTCTAGAGACTACCCGATCCGATCCGATGTGATACGACTACTTTTAATTGCATATATTAAAAAATAAGCAATGTACACATTTTTGCTCTTCTTATGCACAATAAACCCCGTTGAGGATTCGATCAAAAATAATGAACACAAACACAAAAATTTAAGACACTATCATGTCATTATAGCTTGTTCAATACTCGCGATCGAAAATAATATACACAAGAAACCACAAAATCAATGACACCTAATGATGTCGGGAAGGTAGCAACTTGTGAGTAGAAGCCCCCCCGCCCCCTAACGCCGGCCAAATACCCATTTCGATTCTGAAGGAAAGGTCTTTCCATTATAAATATATCTTTTGTGTGCAACAGCCAATTTCGTATACAACCATTTAGGTGGTCCGCCACACCGCTGCCTTCCCCAGTTATGTCGATTTTCAACCTCACAATGTCAACAATTTGAATAATAATTATATTTGAATAGTTATAATCCAAATCTTTTTTTATAATGAACACACATTTATTTCTACAGCATTATAGTAAATAATTGTGAAAGAAGGGCAAATTCAATTTGTGTGTGTGTGTGTGTTTACATATTTGCTACAGAAAATGAAGTGTAATTTTACTCATTTACACATGTCCACGTTATGTACCCAATAAATCGAACTACAATTCGAAACTTTATACAGTATTGTCGTGGTACTGGTACAGCAGTTTTAATTTTTTCACAAGCTATTTTATAGAACCGAATTCAGAACCTTGGGACTCGACAAAGCAATGATCTCCTTATCCGCCCGAGCCAGTTCTAGGAACCAAGGTGGATTTTGTTTTCATCTTGCAATGTTTGAAAGGGACCATGATGAGTGACTGAGTAGACCCCCCCTTCCAAACACATTCGAAGCAGGCCATAAATACAAGGATTCAGTGAATGTAAAATTTGGGGTTTGTTTTTTAGCATGCTTACTTTTTTATGTTTTTGGCAATTTGCACCATGCCAGTGCCATGCTAATGGCCACCGGCCATAGCATATGCGTTGCACGCTCTTATAGATTATAATAACACACACGAGCAATATATGCATAAAATAAGATAATACATAAATTATACATAAAACAGTATACTCAATGATAAAATCAATGACACTCCCGTGTCAGCACAGCACAGCATATCAATAAATCTATGAATAATGTTTTTCTGCAATTATTATCTTATGACCGACTTACACATTCGTATTATTTCAGGGGATGAGAAGGACACAAAATCGCCTATAACCGGCTTTATAACATATACTTTTTTTTAAAATTGTTACTACTGGCAAATAATATGATTGTGTGAAGGATAATAATAATAATATCTTTTCGCATCGGAAACGCCGGACTCGGCTTCGGCTATGATGCTAGGGAGTCGGACAACAACCGTACTGTTATTTTTGTCAGGGATTCTGTCGACAAGTTTAGAACCCAACAAATCTCTGCCTCACACAGCCCTCAGCCCCCAGACCCTAAACTCATCAATAAACGTATTTCTGAATTCTGAGAATCGCCTTCAAAGGGTATTTTCTATATTACTTTTATTATCTAGGGTATACTATGCATCCATTCACAACAACCTTGTGCAAAAAAACAAATACCATCTCTAAACTAAAAGTAGAGTTGATAAGCGTTATCTCGGTTTTAATAAATTCATTGTCTTATTTACATTTTCTACGCAGTTTAGTTTTTTTTGCGAAGTGTTTATCCTCATATTTAAGGAAATATCCGATTAAATCATATCAAATGGTTATTTGATTTGTTTTGCAATTTCTCTTAGAATTGAGCTACAATTGTGATTGAAAAACATTTTAGGCCTTGTTTTGACTTGATGAATTGAATAACTATATGTATAATCACTAAATGATAAAAATTACACGATTTAACTATCACTTATACAAGAATGCCCCACCTTTCAAGCCATTCCTTTCAGGTTCTTTCACAGGTCGTAAAATCACTATTGTATTCGTCATGCATCTCTCCATCCTTTCTTCAAGCCAAAAAAAAGTATTTACTTTTGGAAAGGGTTGGGTTGTTGTCATTTGTAAAACGTTCACAGACTGTATAAATTAATGTATTGTGCAAAATTCAATCACAGGCCAGTAATGTAACTAATATTATTTCAATCTTATCACTTAATTGATGAGTCGAGTCAAAATTATACTACACACACACTGTCTAGCCTGCATTTTTCACGTTATTTGAGTTTTTGAGAAGCGATTTTAGCTTTAGTTTCATTTCATGGATTCTCATCTGAGTAGGCCTACTGGTTGTATACACTGTTGAGCAAATGATAATCATTACGAACTTCAAAATGCATCGTGGATTATTTCTAGTTTAAATTTAACCACGAGTGGCATTTTCGAGATAATTGTAAGCGTATGCAGGTGAGGTGACTATCGTCGAGTTGCCGCGCCTTCAAATTCACTAATATGCATTTCAGTATTGAACTACTCACGTGGCACGTCCACATAGTGTAATTAGTAATTAGATATAATATGTGACAGGTGCTGAGGTGATATGCATAAATTTGTTTCAAAGTTGCATTTTGTCCTTCCCGCGGACGACTGGTAAACTACTACTGAGTTCCAAACACTGCCACTCTGAGCGCTCCTTGACGGACGAAATTTTTGTTCAATATTATAAACTAATTTCACTGATAGTTTGGAAACGGTGAAAGATATCTTAAAAATTTAAAAAGCATTAAACTACAACCATTAAATGCAATTTTAACGTACAGTCCCTTTAGTAATTTTTTTTTAGGGACAGAAATTAAAGGTAATTTAATCAAATGTCATTAATAATTTTTTTAATGGACTTCAATTGGAAATCGAAAAATATATCGTTACGTTTAAATCACAATTTATACGTTTTATATTTCAACGTTCGAATTTCGTTTCTGAATTGATATTTGCTCTAAATATCGCTGAAATTGTCAATTGTGCAGATGCTAATTAAAAGTGCATTATAATGATGTTATTACAAATTTTAGTAATTAATGTTAGGTACGATTGAAGCTTAACATTTTATGCTTACTAAAAAGTCCAAAATCGCCTTCATAGCTTTATTAGTTCCGAAGATATGGCTATTTTACTGCAAACTATGGCAAATAATGTTGCATTCCCCCTTACCCCTCTAGAGGGCCATAGTGCTAGCGATATCCTAACCTTAAAAACACAATTTCTTCCTGAACGTTAGATTGACAATACAAAGGAATAAATTTAAACTAACCTTGAAATCCCACGAATCGTTTTGATACAACAAGGACAATCGAGACATGTTATATTAACTCAACTAAAACCTAGTCGAAGTAGGCTCGGTAGATTAGTGCGACGCCCAATAAACCACGCAATTATGACGTGCAATTACTAATAATGGGAGTGTACTAGCTATATCAGCTTGCCGTATTGATATTTGATTTACAGTTCAGGTGCGCATGGATTTATGTTAATGCTCCATTGTAAACGAAAATAACCGTTAACGGTAATAGCTATTTAATGGCAGAGTCATGTTTGAAACTATGTCAGCTCATGGATTGAGAGCAAACAAATGGAAGTGTTAACATGTAAAAATGAAAAACAATTAAGACAATATGCGGCTAATTTAGTTCCTTACATCGCCGTTTGAAAAATAAACACACTATTGTCCAGGAATTTCAGGATGAGAAAAAAATTCAAGGGAACTTGTCACTTTTTATTGATACCACTTGTCGAGTCAGGCATGTGCTAGTCTCAAGCACGAATCCGTTTCGAAACTTCAAAGTACCCCTTGACATTTTACACACTAAAAATGAAATGTTTTAAATTAAGCACTACTAGTGTTTAAAACATGCACCCTGTTTTAAATCACGTATAAGTGTTTTAATTTAAACATCTGTAAGTGTTTAAAATTAGTCATTTTTTGGTGTTTGATTTAGAGTAATAACGGGATTTTAGTCATTTATAGGTGATTGATTTTAGACACCAAAAGGTGTTTAAATTGTTGGTGTTTGATTTAAGACACATATTCAATCACCCAGTTTCAACGAGATGTGAGTTCACTTTTGGTCGCATGGGATCTAGTTTTTTCCAAATATTCACGACCATGATAAAAAAAAACATGTCATTTTCTCTTATACTGCAGTGTGAATTCACAATGGCTTGTCTTATGTGTCTTGGTGTAGCGTAAGTATATACCTATAAGTACATGTGTTCAGTATCCGATAATCCACGTGTGCTGGTAATGACTGTACAGTTGTAATAGTAAGTCGTAACGGGAAGTGAACTTGATTTCAGACGGTTTAACCACTGCTGAGAAAACTTGTTGCTATGTAGCAACCCCTTCCATAGAGGATGGTGTACGGGATCATGTTACCGTGCAACGTAGTATGTCACCCGCTCATAAGTTCAAGTTGCGCTCCGACCGCATGGATATAACACACGTTACATTCCTAAACCTCACCCTCAAGCCCGGCTTGTTCGCACTGGTCCATCGCGACGGTTTCGTATACAAACGACGTTATGTATTATAAAATCAATATATAAAAACGAGCCGTTAGTTGGTAAGAACAATGATATTTAGTGATGCGTTCACAATAATAATATAGTCGACACTATATTATTAAATTAGGCCTAAGCCCTAAACACTAATAGCACCGAACAAGTTCACTTCCCGTTACGACCTACGATTAAAAATGTACAGTCATTAGCAGCACACGTGGATTATCGGATACTGAACACATGTACTTACCTATATACTCAAACACTAAAACACATAAGTCAAGCCATTGTGACTCCACACCACACGGCAGCGTTGCAGCGTACATCCTACGCGTCCACAACCCCAAGAAGTACTGACCTCATTCTTGTAGACGAGCAAAAAGCCCTCTCGACTGCAAATAACGGGTTTTGTGCCCTGAGGCAAGCTGTGGCCAAGTGTTTAAATTTTTATAAGTGTTTAAATCTGTGTCTGATATTTCAGTGACTAAAATTCAAAACGTTTTAAAGTCTGATTTAGTGTCTATTTTGGTGTTTAAAACGCAAAATGTTTTAATTTAGTCACATTTTTAGTCGCACACAAGTGTTTTAAATTTTAAACACGAAATTATGACTAAAATAAGGCACATATTCAGTCAGTTAAACGTTCAATAATCTCAAATGATTTAAACTGTGTCTTAAAACCACGAAAGTGTTTTAAAAAATTGAACGTGTTTAATTTTGTGTTTAAAATGCCGTCTAAATGTGTGACTTAGTGACTGATTTAAGTCACCCCTTTTTGGAGTGTAATAGCTTCATATTTAAACAAACATTTTTACATCTTTTTTAAAATAGACATGTCAAGATTATATTGCATTTTCTTTCCTTTTCACGCTGGTAAAATGTGTTCAGGGCACGAAGACTGTTATTCATACACTGGTTATGACCTGCCAACTGCAATACCTCTTTAAAAAAACTGAAAAATTTTCGTGAGTCGCTGAATCATCTCAAGGGAATAGATAAATGAAAAGAACGTGTCAAGTTGCCAGAAAATGCATATGGCAACGGAATAAAGGTGATTTATTTGTGCTTCTTTAAATCTATTCCCCTGCGGTTTAAATATTTTTAACTGCATTTCCTTCATGTTTAGAGGTTAGGTTTAGGATATTGCATGGCTAGTGGTACGATTTGGCGAAAAGAATGCCCAGTGGAAAAACTTGATAGATTAAAATGCGATTCAATTATTATTAACATATTTATAAATATCGTTTTTTTTAAAACTGAAAATTGCTTAAAAGCCAGTAAATTATTGTCAAAAATCGTTGAGAGACATTGGGCGTTGATTGCAATTGAATCCCCTAAAATGCGAGTAACCGAGTAATTGTTCTTCATACTTATCTATCACCACTCATCTTCTTGTCTAGTACATATGTACTAATTCCATTGCCCTATTTATAAATCACTTAAATATTGACTTGGTTTGAAATTAAATTTCATCAACTATTGAAACAAAACAAAAATTATAGTGACCACTTGGCACTGTATAAACTGATAGTTATTGAATATGGTTGCATATATAGAAGTTTTGTGTGTATTGAACATGTACCATCGACCAAGTAAATCAAGGGCTGGTTGATTTACTTGTGGTCGAAGGTGTAGGCCTACATAACTTAGCCATCGGTGATGCACTTGTGTTCCAATGCCTCATACGCCCATCCTCATCCCTCCACCGTCTCGAATAGTCAGGAATGGATACTGTAAGAAACGAAAAAAATATTGGAGAAATCAAAGATGTGAAGCATTAGTGTGATACATACCGGTAATGCGGCAAGTCACCCAACCACTAAGCTTTTTCTTAGAAAATCGTGGTCTTGTTTTTTCTTTTGATTTTTTAATTTTGTTGTGTTGGCTCAAGCGTATTTTCTTCGAAATTCTTCCGCCTAATAGGCTAATAGCCTCAGGGTAGACTAGTCTGAGAGGACGGATGAATCATAGCATGACGTCAACACCCGACACAGCCAACCTCTTCTCGCCCGAGGCAACAAGGCAATACCCACTACCCAGATAACAAATTAGAATTTTTACTTGCATTTTTGCTTCTCTAATCATGTTTACCAACGCGTGTTTATTTTCGTCGAGAGTATTTGCATGACACACTTTAGAAAAAAAATAGTAAACCGTGCCAAAGTGGAGATTATACAACAAATTAGTACGATATTAAAAATACGTTATACTCGTCTCCAAAAATACTATATGCACTCATGGGATTAGCAAGTTTGCAACCGCTAGAAGTGGGTGCTTCTGTAACCACCCTGCCAAATTATTATCAACAAGGTTTGTCAACAATCAATTACCAAATGATGTTGATTGTTGATACCAAAACCATTTTTGTTCTTTATTTGCTGGAAGGGATAACAACATATAATAAAATAAGCAACAAGTTAGGGTCGATTCTACTTCAGTAATAACAAATTTAGATATAATTTTATAAATTATCAATAATACGCAACTAATTACAGGCATCTTCTGTATTCATGCATTTCCAATGATCTTATTCACTATAAAAAGCCTAGATAAGGTAATTAAAATACACAGGAAAGAGTTGTTTACTTCAAACACAGCATGGTAACAAGTCTACTGATTGTGGCAATGAAGGTTAATGGAAGTGTACTTTAATTCAATTTATTTGGTTCTAATTTAACTTCCTTACTTAAGTAACTAATTCCAATTGCTTTGGCCACGAGTTATCGATGTTCGAACTTTTTCAAGGCGAAGAATAAAGAAATTGCCAGAGACGCCCCAAACTCATTTACTAGCCATATATTATCATACTTAATGATATTATTTTTATTATGTTTTCACTATTGACTTATTTTTCTTATTTAACTTGGTTCAGACTATACCATACAATGTACAATCAGACGCAATTAAACTTTATAGCCTCCAGCCAGCTACTAATGGATTCCAAAGGTTAGTTATGAATTGGTAATGGTGGTTGCTTTCTATTACGGACGTGATATCTTGCTTATTTAAATAATCGGATATCACAAATTATCAAGTAATTTGTCTGTTCTGTATATTTTACAGTCTAATTGAACCAGATCGTTACATGTATAGCCATTTGAGTAAGCTGCGCCCTTTAAAATAAATTAATGGGCAATAATAACCTTAGTGTTGTGTGCCCTTAAACCCGAATACCTAACTAACTAAAATTAATGAATGCACTGATAAATTGTATATAACGATATTGATCCTTATAAATTTATACTGATTGGATATGGTAATAATAAAATATATGTGTACTGTATTTTTGGGCCACGTCAGAATTCCAGTACCCCTACTTCCGTGTAAAAAAGTAACATTTAGGTCAACATTATTACATAATAAGAAATCAAAATAAGCCTAATTATTGTTATTTTTGTAGTTATTTATATCCTATTATGCATATAATTATAATAACTAATAATGTTGTTTTTATGTTAACACAGTTATGTTTGTAATGCGATATAAGTTGTTGTCTTAGCACAAAATATAATTAATTATCTTTGTCACGCCACCTTGAACGTATATATTATTTACAAACTTCACGTTTGGCGAGTATGAACTTTTTCTAATATCGATCTCTGGTCGTAACATTATGTAAATTAGTTGTGAGATTATAAAACTGATACACAATATTTGATCATATCTAGCAAATGTATTTATTATTTATCACAAAGAGACATATTATCCTGAATAATAAATTCAGTCAGAGTGCTAATGTTTTTTGAGTGATATGCGTCTCGAATGGCCTGCGTTTATACTCCATTGATTTATTGGCGATGATGAGGGTGATGGCAGAGGAGAAGGGCTGAGGGAGAGGGGGCAGGGGGGGGAGGTGCTACGTTCGATGAATTATGAACCAGTAGAATTACTTAGAGTGTCCAACTGAAGAATTTCAAATTATTCCTAGAAAATTGTTTTTATTTTCATTACGTGACTGCAAAAGACTGCACATTTCTTTGACACATTTCACAAACAGTTGCAATCTATAATAGGATAGTGAAGCGACTTGTGAATATAGACTAAAAAGATGAATAATATGCAATATTTTACCGAGAATTATTTATTATTGTAGGCCTATACTGCAGATAGATTATAGGGCTCTTTTCATCCTATTTCGCATTTTTTTAAAACTTTTTTGCTAAATCAATAAAAGTATAATAAAGTATGAAAGTATTGCTATCCTCGAACTAGAATTTTGTATACACTGTACTGCCTTCAAAGTCCAACTCGCTACCTTCCCGTGGTTTGGCCTGTGAGTAGGGGAGTAGTGTATTCCCCAAAACTAAGGGCGAGCTCTGGCCGGTTGGGGTGCGTGTTGCAGAGAGAGCTCTCGCGCAACTTTTTATCACACTTTTCTTCATTCACACAGCCTTACTCATATTTATTTTATTTCATTTTTTTCTTCTCCATACTTGCCGGCCTTCTCTGCAACGAGCACTCCTCCGTTTCCACCCAGTTTAACCCATCCTATCCAACATCCTCACTCGCCTTCCCATTAACCTCCCGCGTCTTTCCTTACGTTCCTCCCTTTGGAAGGAAGAAAACATGGTGGTAATCCACAATTATGGAAAAAGAACATTTGAAAGATTCCAATACACTTGACATGGGCACTGATAACTCTACTGTTGAGTGCAATAAAACAACATTAACTAACTAACTAACTATATTAAAAGAAAAAGAAATTGCTGTTGTATTACGCCAAGCATATAGTTATTACTAATTTGAATTATATCGAAAGTAATTAAATACCCCATTGTTTGATGCGTTAAACCATAAAAATGGTGTGGCTAATTCCAACACACGTATTATCTCACCCGACGTTTCGGGAAAAAGGGTTTATACTGGAGTGTGTTGTTGTAAGTATCTAGGAAAAACTCACATAAAGATGCTTCTTTTTGCAAGAATGTTTGAGGGATGTCCAAGGGCTAATGAAGGATTTTTCCCCCTCAGATTAGAAAACTAAAGAACTTCAATTATTATTTTCGTTATTATCGAAAACGAAAGAGTGATAAAACACTCAATTTTTACGGCTCGAATTTGCACTAATTCTATGAAAGAGTGGTTCAAAATCAAGTAGAATTGCGGGTAGTTTTTGCTCCTATAGTTGGGGTCAAATCAACACCTCAAACATATTGTTCGAATTTGCTTTTATCGATCCACCTTAGTAATTATCGGGCACTTCTTCTTCTTCTTCTTCTTCTTCTTCTTCTTCTTCTTCTTCTTCTTCTTCTTCTTCTTCTTCTTCTTCTTCTTCTTCTTCTTCTTCTTCTTCTTCTTCTTCTTCGTCGTCGTCGTCGTCGTCGTCGTCGTCGTCGTCGTCGTCGTCGTCGTCTTCTTCTTCTTCTTCTCCTTCCTCCTCCACGGTGTTCGAGCTCTACGGCCCAGGCAGGCAAAGCACGTGTTAACGATGATAACGAGTAGATAAGATGATGGCGATACGATTGGCGAGATAATTTCTTTGCACATCCTTCCTATAACTCTTGACCTAAATACTCACTAGTAAGACCGATGACGTTTGGGATCAGACAAAGAAACAGACACAGACGTATTGCGAGCCACTCGAGTCCATCTAAAAACGTATGGTGATGTGGTTACTCAATTCCGCCAGGTGCTTGTTTGTACATTCTAGTGCTGTTAATCCTGTATACACATTTAGAATGTTCCAAACTTTTGTTTTCGCATATTAAGCCCCTCGCCCTAAAACTAATCTTTGAACATTACTGCATATTATTCTAACATATTATATTTTTTAAGTTTCTTCTCTTGATACCAGATCAAATATCGTAGATACATGATATTTTATTTAAATGCAGACAAGGAATCCTCGTTATTTGTAGAGAATACGGTTCTGATTGATGAGACCTACAATTGCAAAAACACATTTCAGGCATTTTCTCTCTGAAGTAGGTTCTATACGGGTTAGTTTGTCTTTGTCATCTACATTCTACAGAGTGAAGCATTATTTCTGAGATCCATGAACTTCTATACCCAGTGTTCAATAATAAAACAAGCACATGGGTACAAGCCAACCAACAACAATTATTATTCTCTACCATTGACTTATAATTAATCAATTGCCACATTTTTAAAGATTCAAATGGTTTCAAATGCGTAATGTGTCTAAACACGCGAAGAGGGTTCGAATCCGGTATACTACGTAGATTTTCCAATGGTCTTCATCTTTAGCACTCATACTTGCAAAAAGCAAACAGCGTCTTCACAGTTTGGCTCCACAATTCCGTGATTGTCGCCATAACAACCGCAGGCTTCCATGGCTGTCGCCATAACAACCACTAGATTGAGCCTGGTACAGCAAGGAAAAGGGTCAATAGACAGACCGCGTCCCGGTTATTTGTGACGCACTATCCAGACTACACTATTCACACACGGCATAGTCGCGAAATTAAAACCACGCGAAATTACAGTTTTTTCGTGATATCTCGAGATCGATGCAAAATATCTAAAAACTGATTGCAGACAGCCCTGTGGTTTTGGGAGAACTATAGCCTGTACGAAAAAATATTGTAATGTGATGGTAATTAAGTTTTTTATTTAATATATTTAATTAATTAAATGCATATCTTATACAAACCGCACCGATTATTATATTTGAAAATTTTTCTTGCATTATATTGCTCTAACAAAACCACAGAGCTGTCTGCAATCAGTTTTTAGGTACTTTGCATAGTTCTCGAGATATCACGAAAAAACTGCAATTTCACGTGGTTTTTATTTCGCTACTCTTAGTGTAATTCTAAGATTCCTTGAGACGCACAGACAAGAGGGAATTCGTACGTCTCTTATTCCAATCGGGCTGAATTATTCTGGATGAAGTTATCAGCCAATTGTCAAATTTGTTTTGACATGTTTTGATAATAATAAATAGTTCCTACCCAAACTATTTGAAATAAAATAAACTCGACTAACCTCAACAATATAGAAGTTTTATAAGCAAACAAGGATTGAATCCTCCTTGTAAAATGTATGAAAGTGTCCAAATACATGGCAAACAGTTTACCTATGAGAGGGACACATACCTATAGCGAATAAGTTCTTGACATGAGGCAATCATGTAAATTACTCTTATTTAACTAACTATTATCATTTTTGATGAATCAAAACCAGAATGAGCATACGTAGAAACCATTACATTTTTTATTTTCCTCACTCGCCTGAAAGATTTCCTTTCGTTCCTCCCTACTCATTAGACTTGTATTACAAACAAAACACAATTCTTGGACCAAAGCTCGTCCCCTAATCACAACATTTCTGTCCTACCGTGCGGGTGTTGCTGCACAATGTTGGCCACCCTGGGGGTGGGGGAGCTAGATACATGAACCCGGCACCTCCACCAAAACTTTTCAAAATCACAATACACTTTCTATAACTATTTCTTTTCCCCCTCTTTCTCTTTATATATTTGTTTATTAATTAATTTCACCCAAACTATTGTCTTCTTATGCATTGCTGTTGTAATATTACTATTCCAAACTTTACATGGCTGCATTTATGTAATTAGATTTATTTTGTTGTCCTCCTTTGTAAATAAGATTTTTAACTGAATAAGATAGACATTAAATAAATAAATAAAAAATAAAAATAAATAATAACGTAACGCTTATTTTGGGAACTCCCGTACCTGCAGTGTTTATAAACATTTAAAAACAAATAGTCGCAAATGTTAGCAAGGGAGTGATTTAATTGCTGTATAGAGACCTGTTTTTTAGTGATTCTTAATAGTATCACTCTTCACATAACTATAGAAAAACGCTTTAGTCCCGCCGCGTTGATGGATGAGCTTTTTTGTAAGTTTTTAGTTTGCGTAGGACCACTTTTCCTTTGCAAGTGCTTTTTGAATGCATTGTAGGTGATTGTAGTCAAGTATCTATTGTTACTTGTTAATTGTTATTATAAACCTAAAAAAAACTCATATTAAAACCTTTATCTATGGATTCTGGCTAACTTTTTCAACTTTTTCTTTAAAAAAGCAATACATAACTATTACCTTAATGTTCATGTAAAATATGAACGTTGTAACCTTACCCGTTTGGTCAGAATGGGCCCAAATGTCACGAAAATATCGCACTAAAAATCGAAAAAAATCGTAAAAGTACTATATTTATGAGAAATATTTCTTCGATTGTACCCAAAAACAATACACCTCTAAGTTCAGAGATTTCGAAGGTACCCTCAAATTTTCATCAAGATCGCATATGCCTTTTTCCCAGTAGAGAGCGAACAAACAGACAAAAAACAAACAAAAAAACAAACAAAAAAAAAACAAACAAACAAAAAAACACCCGAGCTAAATTTTTTTGGGGGGTCAGTGAAATTGAAGTCTTCGCTTCGCTCAACCAATTACTTGTCAATCGTCTAGATAAGACTTGTTGCACATCCATCAGACATAAAATCAATACTAGCACTGCTCACATTGTGTCAACTTTACAACAATCCATCATCTTTAGGCAAGCTCATAAGAAATGGATGTGTCGTGATGATTGAAAAAATATATTTGCATTATCTAAAACTTACAAATTTAGAAACAAAGCTATTTGGATGAGCGAAGCGAAGACTTCAATTTCACCGACCCCCCAAAAAATTTAGCTCGGGTGTTTTTTTTTTTTTTTTTTCCGTCTGTTTGTTCGCTCTCTACCGGGCAAACGGCATATCCGATCTTGATGAAAATTTGACAGGACCTTCGAAATCTCTGAACTTAGACTTGCTACATTTTTGGGTACAATCGAAGAAATATTTCTCATGAATATCGTACATTTACGATTTTTTTCGATTTTTAGTGCGATTTTTTCGTGACATTTGGGCCGATTCTGACCAAACGGGTGGGGCTACAACGTTCATAATTTACATGGACATTAAGTTAATGGTGATGTATTGCTTTCTGAAAGAAAAAGTTGAAAAGGTTAGCCAGAATCTATAGAAATAAAGCTTTTAAGACTAGGAAAACGCTAAAGTCCCGCCGCGTTGATGGATGAGCGTTTTTGTAAGTTTTTAGTTTGCGTGGGACCACTTTTCCTTTGCAAGTGCTTTGTGAATGTATTGTAGGTGATTGTTGTCAAGTTTCTATTGTTACTTGTTAATTGTTATTATTAAACCTCGAAAAAACTCATATTAAAACCTTTGTTTTGTGGATTCTGGCTATTTTTTCAACTTTTTCTTTCAAAAAGCAATACATCACCATTACTTCAATGTCCATGTGAAATATAACGTTGTAGCCCCACCCGTTTGGTCAGAATCGGCCCAAATGTCACGAAAATATCGCACTAAAAATCGAAAAAAATCGTAAAAGTACGATATTATTCATGAGAAATATTTCTTCGATTGTACCCAAAAACGTGGCAGGTCTAAGTTCAAAGATTTCGAAGGTCTCCAGAAAATTTCATTGCAATTGGAGTATCGGTTTAGCCGGAATCGTGTTAACAAACACACAAAAACACAAACCAAACAAAACAAGAAAAACGAAAAAAATCGTAAAATTGCGATTTTCATGAGAAATTTTTTGATCCATTTTTCCTACGGTGCAGGTCTAAGTTCAAAGATTTC